>RYFJ01000554.1:0-74776 GCA_003991445.1 Oryza meyeriana var. granulata
AGGTGAGTCGAGCCAACGCCCTACACGTTAAAGCAGCGCAAGCGTCCAAACAAACGGCTGCGGCGGCTTCCGCTCAGACCAGCAGGATGCTATACGGGAGGAAAGTCACAACTCCTCACGCGGCTTCATAAAGAAGTCTACCACGCCGGACTGGCGGGCCAAACCCAATCTGAGTCCGGACGAAAGAAACAAGCGGTTGAGGGAGGGCGCCATTGTAGGATCGACCTCACCAACACAGACCGCCAAAGCGTGCCACAGGACCCATTTGGTCTATCCCAGGATAGATAGGTGGTTGACTCCACGGCGGGGTGGACCTACTCGTTTTTTCTCGACTGTTACTCGGATAATCATCAAATTGCTTTGAGGGAAACAAGACTGTTTAAAACACATCTGATTCATACCGGCCGTTTGGAGCGTATTGCAGTAGTCACAATGCAGTTCGTCATGAAAAACACAAAGCGCAACGGGCCTACCAAAGGCTCTGTGCAGCCGGGACTGCAGGTCTGCACACTCAAAATCGGCGCAACGTGGAACTACTCGACGATGTGGTTGACTCAAGTCTCTAATCGCAGGACAAGACCTCATTGCCGACTTGGAAGAACCTTCCAAAACCTGTCGAAGATGCAAGATGACCAGTTAGAACCCGAAGTGCTACCTTCGGAAGCAAAAGTGCCGACGTCTGGAAGTACTTGGCTTCTCGTCTGACGCACGCACGGCACGAGGCTAACCGGTAGAAAGCCAAACGCAATCAAAGAAATGCCGCCCTGACCACCTAAAGACATCTCACGGAGCTGACAGGCTGCATGCGCACTCAATCGATTTAGGTCTCACACGACTGTGGTCCGCGAACGGCGCTGCCCTTCCTATTCGCTCCTCAAACGACACTTATTCATGGCCCGGGAAGCCCAGCGGCCTTCGAAAGACTTCACAAGAGTTACCTCACAGTTCACCCCCCGTTGCTGGCCGTCACCTTTTGCCAGGAACCACTAATGCTTTCTTGCAGGAAGAGCTGGCGAGCAAACACACAGGTAGTAAGCACGTTGGTATTGGAGCGATCACCGAACCAGGTTATCTCAAGAAAGTACAACGGCCAATCTATTTTGTCACCAATCCAGTCCTTAGCCGACTCCAAACAAGGATACACCGCATCCGAAGCAGGCTGCTCATACTTAATACTAATCAACAGTCCACAAGCCGGGTGCACTACTTTCAAGACATCAAGTCACGGGGTTCACAGCGTTTACCACTCAGGCGTAGTCCCTCTCTCAATCTCTGAGGCCACCGCGGACGCTAAATGGGTCAAATCATGATGGCGATTTACCACACCTATATCAGCACGACAGCTATCAGATTCGTCAAGCTCTAGCCGACATTCATGGCGACATGGACAGAAGTTCAACTCCCAACACCAACAACAAATATCAGCAGTACTGGACAAGTACTTCGACGGTTCCCTACGGACATCGCTGGGTGGCCGGGAGTGGAGTCGACTGACATCCCCCCACTGGCCGAAAAAGTTGACCAAGATACCAGTACTACAATCCCTTCCCGGGCTTCCACCAACCCGTCGCCCGAGTACGGGCTCTTTGTTCACGCGCGCTCCGCCTCGCCTAATCACTCGGCTCACGTCGAAACTGGCTTGTGCGCGGAAGACTCGCAACTGCGTTGTAAACCATTCTGCAAAATGGACCTCGTCTCACGACACAATGGCGGCAATACTGTCATGGAGGTCCGCAGTTGGAAAAACAAGATTCGACGGTTTGGAATCACACACGTCCTGCTCGGGTACAAACGAGCGCCGAGGAGTCTGCAACTGGGATCAAGCGAGAAGCCGGGGTTTCGACTGGAATACTGTGCTACGTCGAGCAACTTATGGAGCGTTTCAGTCAAAAGAAATCACGCGACAGCAGTCGGGGGAAGCCTACCCGACGACGACGAATCCTGACTGACACAACATGTCACGACTGGAGGGGTCCTGTTCTCAAATTCATCTGCTGTACGATGAACTCCAGAAGATGCAATCAAGCCGGAGCAATCAAGCGTCGAGAGCACCAGAGCTTCAGATCATAGTCCCGCAGAGCCTGCAGATAGCCCACGCCGGAGGACGGATCGCGAGGGGTCGCGGGGCTGTTCACGACCGAGCGAAGGCCCAAGCAGATTTCTGCAATTATTACCAGTTCACATCGGAGACAATAATGTGGGCAACACCTGCAGCACAGGAAAACGTTAGTCGGAAAAAGACTATACCAGGCACAGGAAATCCGTCGGACCTGTCAGTCACAGACGCCAAAGATAAATCATTCGCAAGGTGCCACAAGTAGGAGTTTGCCATGATCTTCGCAAGATAGTACAAATCTTTACCGGCCAGGAAACTCCAGAGACATAGTCCCGGTATCGCATCTGGCCATTCGCAAACGCAAATAATGGGTCAGACTAGGGTCAGGCATTCAAAGAAAGCCAGCCAGGAGGTTCAACCACATTGATTCGTCGCAGTGGCGTCAAATTCACAAGTGATTGAAAGCAATAAACCATGTTACGGCAACATCACAGCGGCCGAGACAAAGGACTTCATTCCATAGAGATATACATATACCGGATTTGGACGAGGCTCCCTAAACCCATACACCAGACAAACGGCAACAGCAGTTACGCAGAGCAGGCAATAATTCCAATTTCTGCAGACGACTTCGCATCACAGAGCTGCCTGATGCAATCTGGTGGACAACACCGAACGAGAGAATTCGAAGCAGAACAACGCGGGATGAGCGACGCCAACGCGATCGTTCTTACAAGGCATCAAGGCCAGGAGATTTTACGACCAGGACCCTCTTGCGGTGGTTCGGGGTCCCAGAACTACCATCGTTCTCTGGTCTCTCAGAACCACTGGTTAGCACGGCAACAGAGCAAGCCCTTTCTTCCTGGGCTACGGTACTGAGCCATGCTACCGACTGAGATACAGTCGGCGCTCGCGATCCGGGCTTACTCGAGACGACTCCAACAGCACCCGACGGATCGAATGAGATCAGCTGAAGAAAGCAAGAGACGCCGCAACAATCCAGTCGGCAAGGTATCTTCCCAAGGCCTGCGTCGCTACCACAATCGCAATGTCCGGGGCCGCGCCTTTTTTGGTCGGGGATCTCTTCTAAGGAAGATACAAACACCAAGGACAGCATAAAACTACTCCCCCATCTGGGAAGGGCCGTTCATTATAGCCGAGGCACGCGCCAGGCGCCCGACCGACTGACGACCAAAGACGGCGTCCTCACACCAACTCATGGAATATAGAACAAGCTACGTCCTTTCATACCGAGTTTTATTTTTCCATGTGGTACAGTGTTTCCTGACTCACTACGCGCTTGTTCCAAATCGGTTAGTGATCGGGGCTGCATGTATATATGTGTGTCTGTCAATAACATACAAGTTATCTTCACCTCGGTTATGAGCCTTGCCCACGACGGATCGCGTTTCGCCCGAGTATAGCATCTTCCGCGAATGATTTTTTTATCAAGTTCTATCCGAACTAGCTCGTTGCATGCTTACATGGTCGGGGTAAAGCTAATGACAACCGAAAGAATAAGTTTGCGCACGACACATATATTCACACATGACGTATATGAAGGCATATATACACCGACTTACAAAATGTATTGCCTTTACAGACCCAGGTCTCGGGTAATCGCTTCAGCAGTCGGCTTTCGCCTGTGAGAGCAGCTAACAGCCGCTTCCTCGAGGGCGTCGTCTCCTCGGAAAATCCGTCCCCGATGCCCTCAATGTCCGCCCTCGGTTAGATGGACTTGGTCATTGCTAGGGTCTGGGCCACGCGGCGGCAACCCGCGTCTGAGAGTACCTTTTCAGGGCACTCGCCGTCCTCGAGACGCCCCATTATTGAGGAATTCTCTACAGCTGGTCCCCACTGGGCAGATCCACAAGGTCAGGAGCCCTTCAGGACCCGACGATGGCTTCCCATGACTCCCGATTGACCTTATCTCTCCGTGTTAGAACCGGTACTGGGCCTGGTTGGCCTCATGCCTGGCCCAGATCGGCCGGCAAGTAAGCTTGTCAGATTCGGCTACACACAGGGTGGACTATGTATGCTGAGATCACAGTTGGGTTGAGGACACTTTCGTAGTGGGCCTCCCACCCGGCCAGTCTTCTCCAGGTTCGGCCTTCTCCTACCGAGCTTGACGACAGCTTCTCCACTCGGACTTCTCCCTGTCAAGCTCGGTTTGGCCCTTTGTCAGGTCGCCTTGACCCTTTCAGCTCGGCCTTGGCTTCTTCGGCCTCCTTCAGCTGCGAACTCCCTCTCCGCTTCGAGGTCTGCCACCATAGATTAGCCAAGAGCGCAAGCACGCAGTTTCATGGACACCACCAAGCAGTCGGATCGACATGCTGGATGATTACAACCAACGGTCAGTCGGGGAGATATGCTCGAGGATACCTTTGATCTTCTCGGCTAGGGCCCATGTCTCAGCCTTGAGCTGATCAGCGCCGGCTTCGCCAGCCTCCCTCTCGTGTGTGACGCGGCCTCCATCTCGGCTTCAATGCCCGGACTGGTTGTATCCGCGAGGTGGGAGCCATCTCGACCAGGATCTTGTCATCGCCTCGTTTGCGGTCGACGAGCTTCTGCTCGGGACAAGGAAACAAACGACACAGGAGTCAAACATCAAGACAAGAAGATGCTGGACTTCACTACAAGAATCATACCTGACCCTTGGGACCCGTTGATGTGGCACGAAGCAGGCTCTCGCCCTCTCCTGCGAACTTCATCGACCTGAAGCTTTTTCATAGTTGCCATCGCGAGTGTCCACGTGAAGGTCCGGGCATCACACGTGGGGGGAGCTTCGAATCCGATGCAAATGCGGGATCTCCGTGGCGGCGGCAACGGCGACGATGGCGTAGATGACGATAACCATGACGGCGACGTGGGTCCTGGCCTCGCACCGCCTTCCCCTACAACATTTCGGGGGACCGGCTCGGGGTTCCGTCCCGCATCCCGCGACGTAGTCGGTGCCTCGGGGTTGGGGCCTCAGTTTCAACAGCCACCTCTTGGTCGAGTTGGCGGTATATGGCCCTGTTGTCGGAGAGCGACCGCGGTCTCTGCGACCGAGCTGGCCGCGGCTCAGCAGGTGTGTCCACTGCCGTGGCTAGGCTGGGCGCAGACCATCAAGTGGAGCAGATGGGTGCAACCTTTCTGAGGTCGATATCGGCCCACTTCCTGCACAACGAAGCAAGACATCAGGACTGCCATTTTAACATACACGACTACAGAAGGCCCGGAAGTAGCGCACCTCTTGGAGAACTTCAGCTTCCTGCCACCCTGCCCGCTCCCCGGCGAAGCGCTAGCATCGGCACTCGCCCCGGTCGGTGTCATCGATGGGAGGCATATCAGCCTGGGTCGCCTCGACTCTGGGTATGTTGGTTCGGGTTCCTGCGCCCCAATCGGCCTCCGCTCTGTCGCCCCGCTCGGCAGCGCTGTTACAGAGTACGACAACCGTCGAGCCCAAGCCTTGCTGATCTTAGCCTGGACTCGACCGCGTGGGCGTTTGTGGCAGCGGTGTCCTTATCTTCAGCTGCCCGCTCACGCCGCGCGCTGTCATGGCCCCTCGCGCCCCGATATAAAATCGGCTTCTTCCCTGCTCTCTTGGAGTCGGTTGGGCATCAGAGGGACTCCTCGGCCTCTTCCTCGACGCGACCGCAGACAATGGCGAGAATCTTCATCAAATTCCTCATGCCACTACAAGCAAGTCGACAAGATACCATCACGCAAGGTTGAACAATCACCGTTCACAGGCGTTCACCACGGAAGAAGGTAGAAGGTTACCTTGGTTCGCGGCCGGATGAAGCTATAGCGGCAACTCGGCGTTATCATCTTCGGTGGGTGAAATCAACGACCCTCAGAGAAGTAGCCGAACAAGGTATCGTCACTGCCCCCTTGTCCGCCGTCTCGCTGCTCACCCCCGGTCGGGATCGTTTACCTTTGAAGGCCCCCCGAAAGCGCTTCTCAACTTCAGCGGCTGGACGCGTCTCGTTAGGAAACGACGAGCTACCGCAGGGCCCTGTCAAGCCGGCCCTCTGAGTCATCTATCTTCGTCAGCAATAGTAGTGCCTGGGCCCGTTCTTCAAAGTTGGCTCGAAGACCAGCTTGCAACCCCACGCCGGCGGCATACCAGTAAACCGGGCGCAAGGAAGGAGCTAGATCGGCACAGTAAAACCACTCCTTGTGCCAGCCCTTCAGAGAAGATTTTTGCAAGGCAAATCGATATATGTTTCTTCCCATCACTCCTTAGTTAGAAGACCAGCCCCCCCAATCACACTGATATTACTCTTGGAAGGCTGGGCTTGACATGGAACAAGTGTCGGAAGAGGATGAAATGGGGTCAACACCCAGAAAGCACTCGCAAAGAGTAACGAATATGGAGATCTGAAGGATCGAGTGGGATTTAAATCCCAACTCCAGCCCGTAGAAATCAAGGATGCGGCGGAAAGAAATCAGACGACGGAACACAAGCCCCGATCAAAGAAAGAGGCGAAAACTTACCGTTCACCAGGCCGGGGTTGGGGCTCGACTCATCCCTCGCCGACCGCCACGATCACTTCTTGGCTGGGCAATTCAGCTCCTCTCCAGCCGTCTCGCTCACCGAGCCGCAATCCGAAGATCGGCCAAGAACTCCCTGGCGCACCCGCAGGATTCGTCGCCTCGGCATGACTGGAGTGTGAGATTTGGGGGAAAGCAAATCGGGGCTTGGAATAAACGAAAGAGGAATTGAAATCGCCCGAGTCCGGGTGGGGAACAGCTGCTGCTAACCCTAGCCGGGCGGGGAAGCTAGGCGCGAAGGGGAAGACGAAGAGATTGGCTGCTTTGGGGAAGACGATGGAATCTTTCTCTCTCCCCCATCCTTTTATAGCCTGTACCGACTAGATGGCCCAGGCACTGCACAGTGATATTGGGCCGAACAAGACATGAGTACCTACAGTAGCATGCTCCATGTGGGCCGCCCGCAGGCTGAGTTGAAATTATAGCGCTGGTGCTACCCACAGGAATCGATGAGGTAAACAGATATGCTTCATGAAAGCCTTACTGCTAAACATATATGTTTGGTATCTGTTTTATCCACCAGTCTCGAGGATATATCCTTACAAGATCACAAGCTGGGTCTTCATTAAAAATTGGGGATGCAGGTATCTTTCTCCCCCTGGAACACTGACACATAATGGATTTATTTCATAAAGTGTACTCGGCCTACATGCGTAGCCATCAGTTGCCATGAGCACATTATCCCAGCCGACATGACGCTGAAGAGTCTAACTTCTCGAGTAGTGCACTACTCGGGAGAGACTATAAATATCTATTCCCGCTGACATGATGCGGAAGAGTCTAGCTTTTGAGTGGGACGCACTCGGAAAAGACTATAAACTCATGTTATTCCCGACTGACATGAAGTCGAAGAGTCCTATATACGAGTAGCCTCCTACTCGCAAGACTATAAATTATATTCGGTTGACATGATACCGAAGAGTCTCATATACCAGTAGTATCTACTCGGGAAGACTTCCAGGTAAAGATCTTTGACTTTATGATTTAATTGTCTCACAATTAAGCACAAAGTCGGGGCTACACCTAATAGTGCTCCTATTCGGCGCACACTATTCATTATCTACATGAAACCCTTCATAGCCTCGCTGCCAGCTGACATGAAGCAGGACTCGGGGAGACTTACTTGGACAAAGAGCACTCGGGAGCATCGCACTCGGGTAACTTCACTGTGGAGGATGAGCACTCGGCATCAGCTGTGACTCAAACTATGAAGGTCTCAGGGGCTACTGTGGAGCCATGGGCCCCGGGTACCTCATTACCAGCACATGGGCCACTCGATAGAGGATGGGGCCAGATCATGTAATTAGAGATAAGATAGACCGGCAGCCCCACATGCCCGTGTACAATAAGGAAAACATAGCCTTAGTCGGATAGGATTCTATCTCTAATAAGGAAATCCCTTGGTCGTATCCGACTGGGATCCTTGCCATGTACCCCTGTCCCTATATATAAAGGGAGGCAGGGCGCCCTATGAGGGCACACCAGATCATTGATCACAAATCCACCTCAGAGGAATAACACCTCAACTGGACGTAGGGTATTACCTCACATTGAGGGCCTGAACCAGTATAATTCCCTCGTGTTCCTCTGCAAATCCACCGAATTCCAGGTCGCGAGTACCCCCATAGTTATTATTGCCGGTGCAAAGCATCGACAGGTTGGGGACTTACTTTCATAGTCGGCCTCCCACTTGGCTACGGTTTTTTCCAGTCCGGCTTTTTCTTTGCCGAGCTTGACGGTGGCCTCTTTTAACTTGGCCTTTTCCCGTTCGAGCTCGGCGTTGGCTTTTGTCAGGTTAGCCTTGGCCTTCTCAAGCCTGGCTCTGGCTTCTTCTGCCTTCTTCAGCTGGGCTTCCACATCTGTCCGGGTCTTTAGCTCGGCTTCGAGGGCTGCACGACAAATTAGTCAAGAACTCGACCCACGCGGCCAAAGACACACTGGGCAGTCGGGAACAACGCGGCTGGAGAAATACACCAAGAGTTTAGTCGGGAAGACGCATTCGGGGGACTTACCTCTAATCTTTGTGGCTTGGGCCCAATTCTCATCCTTGAGCTGGGTGGCGGCATCCTTCAGCCAAGCTTCCCTCCCTACGTGGCGCTCCTACATCTCGGCCTTCAACGCCCGGAGCTGCTCTAATTCCGCGAGGTGGGGGGCCATTTCGACCAAGATCTCGGTCGTCTCCTCATTGCGATTGACAAGTTTCTGTTCTAGGAAAGAATAAGCCAAGAGTGGAGTCAGACGTCAAAACAAGAAGACCACCATGACTCTACCACAAGAATTATACCCCGACTCCCTGGGACCCGGTGATGGCGGCGCGAAGCAAGCTTTCGCGTTCCCTTCTCGCCGCGGCCTCATCAAGCCTGAAACTCTTCACGGTTCCGTTAGCCGCCGTCCAGGTGAACGTTCAAGGGAGCCTACGTGGAGGAGCTTCAATCCGAGGAAGGTTCGAGATCTCCAGCGGCAGCGATGACGACGACGACGACGACCACGACGGCGACGGAGTCCCGGCCCCCACGCTGGCGTCCCCCGCGGCCTCGGGAATCAACTCGAGGGTTCTAGCAGCAACCTCTGCAGTGGGCGGCGACTCAGGGGCTGGGGCAGCAGCCTAAGTAACTGCCCCTTGGTCGGGCGGCAACTACGGCCCCGCAATCGGGACCACCTTAGTCTTCGTGACTGGGCTGGCCTTCGGCTCAACGGGTATGCTCGCGGGCACCGGCTCAGCTGGGGCAGGCTCTTCAAGGGGAGCGGTTAGAGCGGTCTCCTTGAGATCGATGTCGGCACGCTTCCTGCATCACAAGACAGTCATCAAAGTACCACTGCAACAGACAAGAATCTCAGAAGATCCGGAGCAGCATACCTCTTGGAGAACTTCAGCTTCCTGCTGGGCGATCCAGGTCCTGGTGGAGCACTACCTCCGGTTGTCGACCCGGTTGGCGAATCAGTCGGTGGAGACGTGGCAGCTGGAGGCGGCCCCGTTGGGGGCGTAGCCGACTCGGGCACCTGCGTGCTTGGCGGATCGCGCTCGGATCGTGCACTCGGCAGTGCTTTTACTGGGCTTGGCAATGTCGAGCTCAGCCGTACAAGTCCCAACCTAGGACTTGATCGCCTAGGCGCCGCAGCGATGGTGTCCTTTATCTTCAAGCTTCCTGCCACGGTGCGCGGCGTCATGGCCCCCTCGCCCTATACAGAATAGGCTTCTTCCCCACTCTCCTGGAGTCGGGTTGGGCATCAGAGGGGCTCCTCGGCCTCTTCTTTGATTTGACGGCTGACAACAGGCACGAGTCCTCATCAAACTCCTCGCACCACTACAGAAGAATCCACAAAATACATCACACAACGCCGGGCAATCATACCATATAGGCCCATAGGCGTTCGTCACAGAAGAAGGTTAAAGATTACCTTGGTACGGGGCCGAATGAAGCTATAGGCCACGACCCAGCGATTATCGTCTTCGGTCGTGATCACCCCTTCAGAGAAGTAACCGAACAAGGTCTCGGTCACTATGTGCTGGTTAGCTGACTCGTTGCTCACTCAGTCAGGACCATTTTTGCCCTTAAAAGCCCAGCCAAATGCGCTCCTCAGCTTCAGTGGCTGGATGCGCCGAGTCAGGAAGCGATGAGCCACCCAAGGTCCAGTCAGGCCAGCTTTCTTGAGGTCATCTAATTTCCCCAACAATTGGTGCACTTGCCCCATCTCCTCATAGGTTGGATCTGCCGACCAACTTGGTAAAACTACCGGTGGCAAGCCGGTGAATGGACGCAAGGAGGGAGCCAGATCTGCGCAATAGAACCACTCCTTGTGCCAACCTTTCAAGGAAGATTTCAAGGGGAGATCAAGATATGTTTTCTTCCCATCACTCCTCAACTGGAGACCGGCCCCCCCATCACATTGATATTATTTTTGGAGGGCTGGGGTTTGATGTGGAACAGATGCCTGAAGAAATTAAAATGGGGTTCCACACCCAAAAAACAATCGCAAAGATTGACAAATATGGAGATTTGAAGAATCGAGTTGGGATTCAAATTCACCAACTCCAGCCCATAGAAGTCAAGGATACGGTGGAAGAAATCAGAAGAGGGAAGGCACAAACCCTGATCAAAAAAGAGGAAAAAACTATTGTTTCACCAGATTGGGGATTTGGGACCGACTTGTTGGACCCGGGTTTGACCCCAAACCCTATGTGTGTACCGTGCTAGTCCCACGATCAATTGCTAGCACACACATTCAACATTGACATCATAATCCATACATCTCAGGTTCAGCTCATAGCAGTCCAAGCATAAGTCATACAAGAGTCTAGACTTAGCGATTACATAGAGGCCGACCAGCCAAATAGAACAACAATTTAACAAAGAGTTCAACAGCGGAAACAAGATAATAGAGCACCAAAAACCAGCAAGTATGCCTCTGCCCGCCCACAGGCAACCAACCGGTAAGCCCTAGTAAGCACCGTCGTTGTTGTCTCCAAAACCCGCTGCATAGAAGTACCCGATTGTCGGGTCCTCCTCAACCATCTCTAAAAAAAAGAAGTCGCACAAGCGTGTGTGAGTACAATACGTACTCCGCAAGACTTATAGTGTTTGCAATGGTATTCCATAATATGCGAAGATAAACAAGGGATGGTTCAGGTCCTGCAGTTTGCATAAATCATAATATACATAGCGAAAACATTGCGGTTTGCAACAAATTTTATAAAACAAGCTAGCACAGCAAAACAGTATATAAGCATCAACCCCCAGTGTTCCAACCATATGGGCTCCCTGCCCATGCCAGCAATAGTGGCAACACCCTGCCACAACCATCCCAGCGAACTCCCGTTCGCACCAAGATCTTTCCCCAAAACAGTTCCCAAAAATTAAAACTACTACGGTGGAGAATTTCCCAAGTCGTCCATAACCGAGGACACGGCTATTCGAATAGTTTAACTCTCGAGAGTGGTACAACTGTACCACATGACAAGGACAATATGAGTTACCACACAGGAGCTCACACCATCAATGACAAAGCCTTCCACCGTTGACCTAGCAATATCCCGTGCTTATGATCCATCCCTAGGGAGTTGGGAGGCCTCCCAAAATCCCCAAGGCTCATACGATGTGCTGGTCACCCTTGAACAATAATCAAGGTACCTTCGGGCTATGGACAAAAACCATAACCTACACTATCCCAATGTCAACAATAATGACCTACTACTACCACCGGCGGGTCTATTGCTAGGTATCAACAATATACCAAGCTAGGAACTCCCCATAAGAGCCACATGTGGTTTGCACTGTGCTTCTTGGTTCTAGCTACACCATAGAATCGGTCCTTAGTGACCCGGGCGAGACAACCCCCTAATCGGTACCACAACAAGGCACCGAACACTACATCCACTCGCCCAAGTCCAAAAGCATGTTTTCAGTTTTTGTTTTCCACCAAGAGCACAGGGGAATTACCCACTGTTCATTTTCATATTTTCGCAAATGCTTCTTTTCCCCAACATCCCAAAATCAAGTAACAAGTAGCATTGATTAAATAGCAAACTAAGCATACCTATTGACATCTTCCCAACCACATGAACCCAAATTTTTAGTGGCAACATAAGTGACAAGGAATTCATGATACTCAAGTAACAAGGCTAAGGCATATGCAACAAGAGGTTAACTACCCAAGAATCCCACACATTTTCAAGTAAAACATTGCATGCATAATAGTTTGCAAGCAATATAGTTTGTAAGTTTGAAATATAGGAGCAATTGATCAAGGGGGTGCTTGCCTCGTTCCTGGGCTTCTTGGAACTCTTCTGATCCTTCCACAACCGGGTCAACAACGTCGTGTTCTACGAGAATACCAAACGAATGCAATGAAAACAACGGCAAAATATTTAACAGAACAGGAAGTACAAATATTTTTGCAGAATATGCAAGTGCACGATTTTAGATGAATTTAGGAAAAAGAATCGCTTGAATCCGAGTTCGTATGAGGGAGATACAGCTAAACGAAGTCTGCTCTGTCCTAAAATCGAAAATAAATGAGGAACAGCGTTTTCGCTCGACCGAACTGCAGAAACGGCTGAAAACATTCTACCGACTTAACGGGTGGTCTATTTGGGACGTTTTCAGTTCTAGGGGCGTTTTTATGGTACGAAACCTACATGTGTGCTGCTGTGAACCTAAGGACAACTCCCAAAAGTGGATATACTCCAACTCGCTAGGATATTAATCGCACACGTTCACACGTCACTAAAATGGCCTAACACGTGAAATCCACCGGGCATGAAGTATCAATCCAAGGCATTTGGGGGCGTGGAGGGTTTCTAGGGCCTAGGAGTCACTGGATGTACAGGTGGAACCTACTGGAAGGCTTCGGTAGTGTCGAACGCCTTGGTCCAAAAACGATGTCTTCGCACGCGCAAACTACACATCTTCGCACGTTAACGACAACTGGCAAAAACGGGAAAACGACAACAGCTACTCTACTCGGGGTTTTATCCTGCTCTGACGCTAGAGGGGCCAACCCGGCTTGCATGGGGCTGATGGGCTGGCTGCTACTCACTCAAACACAAGCGCACCTAAGGTGTTTGATGAAAAGCCAAGCTAATGCACGGCTTGTCTACCTCTGTCCTCTCATGCTCTAGTGCATGGCTAGTGTATGCAGGGCACGAGGAAGCTCTAGGGGTCCTGCATGCAAGATCGAAGCGCTCTACTACATGCGGCCATGCTCCGATTGAGCCTCATCCACACATGTGGCCACGGTGGTGACGCTTGGGTGGATGGCAAAACAATGGCATGACAGGCCAAGCCAAGGACGTGGGGAGAACTAGTGGCCTCCCAGGAATACAAAGAAAGCACATGCAGAAACAGGAGCTCACCGAAGAGTGCAGGCAGTGGGGTGCAACGTTGAGGCAGTGGTCGGCTCAGCAATAGGATTGCACACGATGGAGGCTACGGTGGTGCCTGCTGCTCGCCGAGGGCAAAAACGGAGTTAGGTCAGGCAGGAACACATGGTAATACAGCTGAGACAAGGTGAAACTCACCGGAGCTCCCAGACGGAAGGCGTGTGCTCGCCGGCGCTATGGGCGGCAGCTCATGTTCTCAGCGAACCAAGGGGCAATCCTTTGGGTCCTTGGCAGGTGAGAAAGAGGGCGAGCTGGGGAAGCAGGAGGACATGGACTTGGTTAAGAAGGAAGGCAGGGAAGGGAGAGGAGAGGGGAGGGGCGCTGCTCTGCTCCACGGTATCGCGATGGTGTGTGCGCGGGCGCAGCAGACAGATGGGACAGGGCAGGGCGCTGCTGAGGCTGTCGGGGGCATCTCGTGAGGTCCCAAGGCTGCTCTGCCTCTCTCTCTCTCTCTCTCACGTGGTCCGGGGCGTGCAAAGGAAGCCACCTAGTCGAGCCGCACGGGCGGGGAGAGATCCTTGCGTGATCTCGTTTGGACGATGGAGGACAGGGCACAACAGATAACATCACGTATTAAAGATTCACACTTGAGGATTAACTCCAACAACCATGCGATCCAAACACGAGACCCATTGGATGAATGCACGGGCGAGGGTGCAGGCTCGCGGGAGAGGGCGCGGGCGTGGGCGCGGGCTCGAGAGAGGGCGCGGGCGTGAGCTCAGGAGCGAGAGGGCGCGGGCACGAGCTCGGGAGCGAGAGGGCGCGGGCGAGGGTGCGGGCGCGAGAGAGCACGGGCGTGGGCGCGAACTCGAGAGGGCGCGAGAGGGCGCGGGCGTGAGCTCGGGAGCGAGAGGGCGTGGGCGCGAGAGGGCGTGGGCGCGGGCTCGCGAGAGAGGGCGCGGGCACGAGCTCGGGAGCGAGAGGGCGCGGGCGCGGGCACGGGCGCGGGTGAGGGCGCGTGCTCGGGAGAGGGCGCGGGCGCGGGCGCGAACTCGAGAGAGAGAGCCCGGGCGCGAGAAAGGGCGCGGACTCGAGAGAGCCCGGGCGCGAGGAAGTGCGCGGGCATGGGAGAGGGCTCGGGCGCGTACTTGCTCTACCTCTATCTTTTATCCTTGGGGCCCGACTACAGCCAATGCCACCATCGCCGTCGCCATCGCCGAGGAACTTGCCGGCTCAGTCCTCCTCTGTTTCACCCCACCGGACCATCCCCTCCGCGTTCGGACGGTCCGAACCGTTGTCGCCGGCTCTGCTCTTAGCCTCGCCGGACCATCCACTCCCAGTCCAGACGGTCCGTTCCATTGTCCCTATCTGCGCCTGCTCTATTTTGTCCCTATGGCAGTGGTTTATACAGATCGCATGATCTTTAACCCGTTGGCTGGGATTTTTCATGCATGAAAGATGACATGAAGAGCATGCAGATGGAAAAACGGTTTTATGCACCAAAGATCAAAAGTGGGCTGTTACACGACTCACCCTTAGCCGGCCACCAACAAATCACCTCCTGATTGGGCAACTTCAGTTGACTCTCTAGCAGCTTCAGTTTCACCGAGCTGCAATCCGAAATCGGCCAAGCATTCTTCGGTGTACCCGCAAGATCCGAAGGTTTCAGCATGATTGGGAGCGGAAAGATTTGGGGGAAAAGCGAATCGGGGGCTTGGAACAGACGAAGAGGATTGGAATCACCTGAGTTCGGGTGGGAAACAGCAGCAGCTAACCCTAGCCGAGCAGGAGGCGAAAAGTTGGGCGCGAAGATGGAAGACGAAGCGATTGGCTGATTTAGGGAAGATGAAGGAATCTTTTTCTCTCTCCCCGCCTTTTATAGAGCCGATGCCGACTAAATGGGCTTGGGCCTACACAGTCAGCACTGGGCCACCAAGATATGAGTTCCTACAGTAGCATGTCCATGCAGGCCGCCCGCAGGCTGAGTTGAAATTATAGCGCTGGTACTACTAACAGGAGCCGATGAGGTAAATAGATATGCTTCATGAGAGCCTTATTGCTAAACATATATGTTTGGGTATCTGTTCTATCCACCAGGTCTCGAGGATATATCCTTACTCGGATCACAAGCTGGTCTTCATTAAAATTGGGGATGCAGGTATCTTTCTCGAGTACACCTAACCACGCCGTGCATTTATTTTCATAAAGTGGTAATCGGCCTACATGCGTGGCCATCAGTTGCCATGAGCAACATTATTCTAGCCGATATGACGCTGAAGAGTCTAACTTTTGAGTAGTGCACTACTCGGGAGAGACTATAAATCTCTCATTCCCGCTGACATGATGCGGAGGAGTCTAGCTTCTGGGTGGGACGCCACTCGGGAAAGACTACAAATTCCCTTTCCAGCTGACATGAAGCTGAAGAGTCCCATATACGAGTAGCATCCTACTCGGCGAGACTATAAACACACATTCCAACTGACATGAAGTCGAAGAGTCCTACATACGAGTAGTTCCCTACTCGGCAAGACTATAAAGTTTATTCCGGTTGACATGATACCAAAGAATCTCATATACCAGTAGAAATCTACTCGGGAAAGATTATCAGGTTAAAGATCTTTGACTTTATGTATAATTGTCTTCACAATTAAGCACAAAGTCGGGGGCTACACCTAATAGGTGCGCCTATTTGGTGCACACTATTCATACATCTACATGAAGCCCTTCATAGCCTCGCTGCCAGCTGACATGAAGCAGGACTCGGGAAGAAGACCTACTCGGACAAAGAGTACTCGGGAGCATCGCACTCGGGCAATCTTCACCATGGAGGATGAGCACTCGGCATCAGCTGTGACTCAACTATGAAGGTCTCAGGGGCTACTGTGGAGGCCATGGGCCCCGGGTACCTCATCACCAGTATATGGGCCACTCGGATAGAGTGTGGGCCGAATCATGTAATTAGAGATAAGATAGCACCCGGCAGGCCTTACCTTGAACGATAAGGAATAGCAGTCTTAGTCGGATAGGTTTCTATCTCTAAGAAGGAAATCCCTTGGTCGTATCTAGCTAGGATCCTGATCATGTACCCCTGTCCCCTAGTATATAAGGGGAGGTAGGGTGCCCCTCAAAGGGCGACGAGATCATTGATCGACAAACATCTCAGAGGAATTACACCACAACTGTACGTAGGGTATTACCTCACCTCAAGGGCCTGAACCAGTATAAACTCTCTTTGTGTTCCTCTGCAATCCACCGAGTTTCCCCTTGCAGAGTAGCCCTATAGTTCTATTGCCGGTGTAAAACATCGACAGGGGGCGTTTGTTGTAGAGACTGCGTTGACGTCACGTGCTGTTAGCTTCTGCTTCTACTTGGACTCGTACACAAACGGCCCTCCGAAGATGTGGTTGAGCTCAGCCTAGGGATCTTGAAAATCATCGGCCGGGCCCGAATCTGGCTTGTCTTTGTCCTTGTCGGCGCCAGATGATGAAGTCTGCTCGGAGGCAAACTTCTTGAGCATGAAGCAATCCTTGGCCATGTGCTTGCCCTTGGGATGGAAGGGGCATGGCCCGTTCATATCCTTCTGGTATTCATTGTTGCTTGGGGGTCACGACCAAGTGCGCTCCAAGTTGGCCGGATTTGTTCTGTGATGGCTCATTGTCGGCTTTGGCCTTTTGGTCCTTCTGCCGGGACTCTTTCTGCTCGTCGAGGGCCTTTGCGACCACCTTGGCCGAGTCGGCGTATTTATTTGCCATGTTAAAGAGAGCCTTGACAGTGGCTAGAGGCTTCCGAGTGAATTTTGCGATGAACAAGGCGTCCTTGACTCCCTTGCGGAAGGCGGCGATGATGACCTCATCCTTGATCATGGGGATCTAGTTGTGCTTCTTGGAGAACCTTTTGATGAACTCATGGAGTGACTCGTTCTTCCTCTGGTGTAGTTGATAGAGACCATGCTCGGACGATGGCTGTTCGTAAGTCCCCTGGAAGTTGGCTATAAAGCGTTCCCGGAGTTCCCCCTAGGAGACAATTGATCGCCTTGGGAGCCTTGTTAGCCATGTCCTCGCTGAGTCGGCCAGGGCGATCGGGGGGTAGTTAGCCATGGCTTTGTAGTGACCTCCGACGGCTCAGATGGCCGGAGTGTATACGGTGAGCCAGGACTCGGGGTTAGTCTTGCCGTCGTATTTTTCGATTCTGGTTGGCTTAAAGCCTGACGGGCAGTCGACATCTTGTAGCTCCTGAGTGAAGGCTGGTACGCCTTCATCTATGTGAGGGCTCCGGCTCAGACCGCGACGGTTAAACCGTTCATGGTGAAGACCGAAATGCTCATGCTCGTCCTCCAGTCAGCGTCGCTCGTCGTCTTCGCGTTGACGGCACTGAGAATTAATGTCTTGGTGGAGATCATGTTGTAGACGGACTCGGAGGTCATGATTGAACCGGCGATCGTTCTAGTGACGCCACCGATTGTTGTTGTTTGTGTTGTCGAGTGATGTTTGGCGTGACTTCGTGTGCGGCTGACATGAGCCGGCCGCCCGGCGTCGTGCTGATGTGGATGAGATTGTCGCTGGAGAACCCGACCAGTTGGTCGGTATAAGTGTTTCACCCGACTACTGGTGCTGCTGACATGCGGCAGCTGTAATCATGGCTTTGATCTTGGCGATTGTCGAGGTGGCCTAATGATCAGGCCCGAGCTGGAGTGTGTCCAGCAGGGTTATGGCAGCCACAACGTTCTATTGTGGCGTGACGAAGATGTTGTGGTCGCCGACACTTGTCTGGAGGATCTGTTGCTGAGTAGTTCACCCAGCCCTGCGTAGCTTGTTATTGTGAGCCTCGCGATTGGCCTCCTCTTGTTGCCGTAGTCAGTGTGCCTTCTCTTGTTGCTCCTCTTGTAGTCGGCGTACCTCTGGTGGAGGGGTTGAAGCCATGAAGATCTCTCAGGGCAGAAGGAAACTCGCCAGACTGGTGTCTAAACTAGTGTTTGAACCGTTGTCTGACTTGGAGTCGGAATCCGAGTAGTTGATTGGAGTAAGGACGACTCCGACCTCCCTAGATCCAATCTGGAACGGCTCTGGGCCATGTCCAAACTGAAGCATAGAGGATCGGGTCAGCCGCATGGGATGCAGATCCGCGGCGTTGCCGGGTTTGCAAGGGAGATTGATGATCTCTCCTCCTTCTAGCCCGACCCGGGCCAGCTCGAGGCCAAGCGCGAGTCGAATGCCGAAGGAGAGAGTTGTCCCGAGACCCGGACAGGTGGTAGATTGCTGTAGTAGATTGATGACGGTGGCTACAGCGTCTTGCGGGCCGACTGGCGCGGAGTTGGCTGGTTCCTCGGCCGGTTGGATCAGGTCTACGTCGGCCACGTGAGATTGCTGATCTGGTCGGCGACGAAGTCGAGGCTTCCGAAATTTATTGTGTCTCCAGAGGAGAATTTGCCGCCGTTGACTCCGGTTGATGGATCCATCGAGCTTGTAGATGTAGATCTCGCTGAAGCCCCTACCTGGCGTGCCAACTGTCGATGTTTTACAACGGCAATATGATTATAGGGCTACTCAGCAGATCGAAACTCGGTGGACTGCAAAGGAACATGAGGAGGTTTATACTGGTTCAGGCCCTCAATGTGAGGTAATACCTTACGTCCAGTTGTGGTGTATTCCTTTGAGGATGTGTGTTTGCTTCTATGAGCTTATGCTCTCAGGGGGCGCCCTGGCTCCCCTTATATACTGGGGGACAGGGGTACAAGGTAGGAGTCCCAGCGGATTACGACCAAGGGATCTCCTCTTAGAGATATAATCTACCCGACTAGGACTGTATATTCCTTATCGTACAAGGCAAAGTCTGCCAGGTTCTACCATATCTCTAATTATAAGACTAGGCCCATCCTCTATCCGAGTGGCCCATATGCTTGTCATGAGGTACCCGGGGCCCATGGCCTCCACAATGAGAGTCTTGCCCCCGCTATCCTTCCGTGGCTAGCCTTGCGGTGCTGGTGCCATTGGTGGGCGCGGAGCGGGGTGACGGTTGTGCTGCCTGCTGTTGTTGTTGCTGCCTCCAAAGTGCCCTGGTTGGAATGGACGCTACTGGTGGACGATCATGGTGGAAGGTCCACCCTGATGCCCCAGCATCACCCTTGGCCTCTGGTGCTGCCCCTGGTGGGCTCGGAACTAGGCCGCCTTCCACTTGCGGTCCATCTTGTTGCACTGATTCTCCTGGCGGATCGCCTTGTCCATCAGTTTCTCAAAGTCAAGATAGTCATTAGAGAGAAGCTGGTTGGTCAGCTCGCCGTCGAGTCCCTCCAGGAATTTTTCCTGCCTCTCCACATCGGTGCGGACGTCCTCTGGTGCGTAGCATGCCAAGCGGTTGAAGTCATGGAGGTACTCCGTGACTGTCTTACTTCCCTGCACCAAGTCCCTGAACTCCCTCTTCTTCTGTACCACAATGCCGGCTGAAATCTGAGACTTCTGGAAGTTGTGACAGAATTCAGCCCAAGTGACATCTGTTGTGGTGGTGCGGGTCACGAGGAACTTGTCCTACCAAGCTAAGGCGGGACCCTGGAGCTGGTGCGTGGTGCACTGGTGGAGGTTGAGCTTCTTCTTGATCGCCAACAACCAGTCGTTGGCGTCCATGGGATTGGTAGTGCTAGAGAAAGTGGGTGGCCTGACCCTCAAGAATTCAGGCAGCTTAGACTAAGGAGGGAAGACCAGGATGTGAGGCTGTTGCTGCTGCTGCTGCAAGTTGTTTTGCTGCATCTGCTGCATCATGATCGCCATCATCTGGTTCTGGTTGGCCAGAACCTGGGTGAGTGTCGGGTTCTCAGGTAAAGGTGGTGGCATGTGTTGGGGAGCCCCGTTGTTCTGTGGTGCTCCATCCTGTTGATTCATTGCACTGGCATCACTAGCAGCGTGGTTACCATTACTGGTGTTCACCATTTGAAGGGGGATGGAATTGGAAGGAAAGGAGGAAACAGGTGGCTCAGAAACAGGAGTGATAATTAAGTGACTGATTTAACTTAATTGAAGTGCATAGTTTAGAAACATAACAAAAGCAATCCAACTCCTAGTTGAGGCGGCCATACCACAACAGACGGTATGAACCACTAACTACGCCAAAGCAAACATCCTGACATTACAACTAAACATGAAATCAAACTAGAAAAACGATAAAGCTAAGGACGGCGCACCTAATGCTCTAAACGGCTCCTGTGGTGGTCCGAGTTGTACTCCGGCTCCTGCTCATCGCCCACCTCGTCATCGGTGCGGGTCCTGGATCTACTCACGTAGTCCTTACTACCGAGAGTCGACGAGCTGATCTCGCTGTGGGTGTGGGATCCGCTAGGGGAGCTACTATCGTCGGTGGAGGTGAAGCCCCCGTGGATGCTAGTACCTCCCTAAGAGCTACTGTCGCTCAACGACGCACTGATCATGCCACTAGTTGGTGATGGCGCGGGTGCTGGAGCTGGAGCTAGAGCTAGAGCTGGTGCTAGGTCAGCGATGGTGCAGGAGCTAGTGGTGCGTGTGGCCCGTTCCATGGGGCCAACTGAATACGCACTGGAGGAAGGGTCCTCTTCCTCGGGGTTAGACGGATCCTGGCCCCATCGGGTGGCAGCTGTCCCTTCAACTCTGCGACCTCCTTCTTCAGGCGGTAAATCTTGTTCTGGAGACCAATGATGGTCATCCTGTTGGCATCCTCCCTGTCGTGAGCTGCATGCACCCAGTTGGCGTGCATGTAGTCCATGGCCCACATCGCCCACCTCATGTGGACGATGGTGGTGTCGTTCTCATCGTTAGCCTATTGGAAGGTTGTTAACGCCAAAATTTGGCACGGTTCACATTGGATTTGGTTAAGGAAAGAAGATATATCAGCCGTTGGAAGCTAATCAGAAGAAGCCAGATTCAGGAAGGAATCGTGAGGACCACGACATGGCAGTCAATTACCTTATCTACTAATTAGGTAGTTTTGATAATTTTTAGGAAACCTGATCTCGTATCTGATCGGGGTTTGTTAGTTTTTCCTTTTATAATTAGGAAACTTCTGTTTCGTGTCCTATTAGGACTGTACCAACTCGGGGTATATATACGTATGCCCGGGTACCTTGTAAATCAACACAACGATCAATACAACTTCGGCGCATTGCCACCCTTTACCAACGGGTTCTTGCTTCTCGAGTGGGGCTGCATCGGTTAGGTCCGAACTCCTGCGAGAGGGTAAGTCTCGTTACCCCGACTACCAATCGGCTAGGACTTTCTCGGTTAGGTCCGATATTCTAGTCGGTCTATGGTAGTCGGCTTACCACGGTGTATCGGATCTGTCTACGGCTGCATCGGTTCGGTCCGACCTCTTAGGCTGGTCAGGTATATCACATCACGCGTGCATAGTTTTTATCAGTTTATCGGGGGTAGTTTATCATCAGTTTGTGCTGCATCGGTTGGGTCCGACCTACTAAACTGCTAGCGATAAATTATTCCTGTTAGGCTGATATCCTTTGTGCAAGCGTCTTATCGGAATGTATAGCCGGTAAGTTATTTTCATCACAGTTGCATTAGGTCTATCGGCTCGTTGAGGTTCCTTTACTATTATCGATCTGTGCTGCATCAGTTAGGTTTGAACTACTAGATCGATAATAATAGATTTATCCTTGCCGAGCCGATCGGTGTATATGCGACGTTCTATCGGAGTGCTTAGCCGATAGGTTATCTTTTTATAAAGCCGACTGTATTATCCTTACTGTTTGTCATCTATATTATCATCGGTTCTCTAGCCGATGCATATGTGTTTCCTTGGCAGTCGGCTGGCTTACTATTTTGCTTATCTATTGATAATCGGCTCCTAGCCGATGCACATGTTATACTGACATCTTGTCTATTTGCTCATAGCACTATCGGTTTCCTAGCCGATACACAGGTGCCATCGGCTATCGGCTACGAGAAGCCTATATCAGTCCGTATCGGCCGATAGCCGATTGCGCAATTGCTGCCGATCCGGGCACGAGGACCAACAAGGACCCGGACGCGAGCACGAGATCCGGGCGCGAGTACAGGCAGAGGCCCGGGCACGAGCATAGCGGCATCGGCTGGAAGGAATCCGTATCGGCTTGCTGGCCGATTGGATCAGTAATCCAATTTCTTCATCTCCTTGTCAATTGCTGGGTCAAATTGACTGGCACGCCCGCGAACCTCAAATATTTTAGGACCTGCACTGGAGCTAAGCAGATCTCCCAGGCCTTCGTATGTTCAATCGCATCAAACCAGATCATCAGCGAGCTTCTTGGCACACCCGGTGGTTTTTGGTGCGAACAAAGGTGTTGTAGACCTGATAGTGGGCCCGACAGGGGAGGTAGCGGCAGGCGGTGGTGCGGAGGGTAGAGTGGTGCCTCCGGCATAGCTCTCCAATCAAACGGAAAGCTGCCTCCTGGCAGGCGTGATCGTAGGTGCACCCGTCGATCTCAGCCTCCATGGCTGGTAGGAGGTATAGTTCGCTTGGCAGCTCCAAGCGAACACGGTGAGGGAGCTCGCCCTCCATGGGTTCCACGGCGGTATACTTCGGGGCGTGGCTGTACCCCAAAGTGAAGCTCATCAAGTGAAGCTCTTCCACAAATCTGCCCATGTCTGCACCGCATTGGTTGGGGAGACTGTCCATCTATAGAAGGCAAGGAGGGAGAATCAATGTATGCTCAGATCCAACTAGAGTGAACAGTAAATAATTTGGAAAATAACAACAATTTTACGCATGAAATAATTTTGCACATAAATTTTATTAGAAGACTGACGGAATAATACAACATAACCAAATAGTACCGAAGAAATTTTGAATAATAATTGCAAAGCAACTAGAAATATTTTATGCATGCCTTAAATCATACAACACACTGATAAACCAATGTTTTCCCAAAATTTGGACACCTATGCCATAACCCTAGAATAAAATTTTTCCCTAACTTTGACCTAACTCAAAAATTTTGATCAAATAAAGGTCAAGATTTTATCCCAATTCGAGAACAACTTCCCACTTTTTCCCGATATAACTCCAAGTGCAAGAAACTTATGCAAATGAGAATCTCAGAGGGCTTTTAGGGTTTCCAATTGGCTAGTCCTACGGTCATGCTCGGCTCTAATACCAACTTGTAATGCCCAGAAATTCATAACTAGAATTCTGAACATTCCTGTGTATTAAATCCCTGTCCAGGAAAGCCAGGGTACACAATACCAAGTTGTCATATAGAGTGTGTCTTACAAATAGAATAAAATTGTCTTACATAAATGCAGCGGTAAATATAAATAAATCCTATATATAGCTGGCCAAGTGTAGGCTTCCATTCCATAGGTGTCTTGACGGCGGATCCAGCCTAGTCCTCCTGATGATCCTCGTCGGACAGGTACTCTACCACTGAGAGGGGAAAGGGAGCAAGACTGGGTATCACCGACACTACTCAACAAGTCACACCCGCAAATATGCACAATGCACAGGAGACAAAGATAGGCTAGGGGTTTATTTGCGTAAAAGCAATTACAAACAATAGTAGGTCGCAAACAGTAAAAGGTTGATTAATTAAACAATATTAATCTTCCACTGATCAACGTTACACCACGTTAACCAGGCCCAACCATCCATCATATCACTGTAGCAAATTTTAAGTCAATTTATTTTAGTGAGACTAATCACGGTGAGTCTTGACCAAAATGCCCATGGCCGCGGGCGCGGCTATACAAATAGATTTTACTCTGGCCAGAGGTGTATAACTGTACCCGCAAGACATAGCTCCACACACGTTCTCGTGTGCTGGCGTGCCACCACGACACCGTGCGAGTGGCTATGACAGGACCATTCACGTAACCTCTCCCTAACCATCCACACCACGCTGATGTTGCACCTGCCAACAGGACACCCCATATCAGCCAGGCTACCCCCCCTTGCACCACAATGGATCGGAAAGCCGATCAACCCAACCCTGAGCCGACCCAATTCCATCACACCCATTCTCACCAATAGTGCCTAGGAGAGGGAGAAGAGACGCTACAAGCCCAGCCATTGCCACGCTAGCTTGTGGAATGTACGATTAATTGCCCAAGGGGTTCCCGCAAACTGGTCCTTAATTGCTATGAGTGCGACGAACAAAACTATGCAACCACAGCCCACCATTTTGGTCCAATTTTACTAATTTAATATGAACATATCTGAATTTCCATTTCCTGACATAGAGTTGAACAATAAATGTAAATAAGAGCATTTAATTCCCCATGTGAGCTAATTGTAACACCCCAAAAAAAAAGGCCTAAAAAGCAACCCAAAAAGGATGGCGAGGAGGCTAACCAACATAAAAAAAATTCGGCAGCAAGACCTCTATAACGGAGCAATGCGGAAGCAACGACATAAGAAGAGATAAAACTAAGTACCACAACAAGATAAAGCATCCTAATGAGCAGCTCACCATTAAACAAAGTCTGACATGAACAACCTAACAACATCAGAAAATCATAACTCCTAAACCGCCTGGTCTAAAATCACGAAATTTCACAGACACATAGATCTGAAGGTCCTCTGCAACTTTGTAGTTCACCAAAACATTTAGTTCAGCCTCTAAGACACCCAAAAAGCTCCCCCAAGCAAAACTGCAGAAAATGCTAACCTGAAAAACAAGGGGGAAACTCCCAAATAGCCTTACTCCCCACTAATCCATTCATTCCTAACGTAAAACTCCATTGTAATCATCCAAGTTGTGCTGGGGAATATTAAACCTTGCTCACCTTGGTTACCCCCAAACCCTAGGGCAGCAGCAAGAGACGGGAAAGGACGGATTTACACCGAAGATGCACTTTTTCTTGGTCCTCTCGTCGAGCTCGATCCGTTTTGCTAGTTTCCCCCAAGGATTTGGTGCTGTAGGGAGGGGATTGAGGGCTTGACAGCCATGGAAGAGAGAGGGAGAGGAAAGAACGTGAGAGGGAGAGGCAGGGAACGTGAGAGGGAGAGGCCAAAGAACCACTGGTGGAGGAGGAGGACTTGAGAGAGGGGTGTGGGCTGGTTGGATGGGCCGGACCTGCCCATGGCCGGCCCAGGAAGCTCCCTTCTTTTTTTGGTTTCTTTTCTTTTTTTTCCACATGTTACACTAATAGTCTCTAAGCATGGCTAAGCATCCTAATCATATCCTCTAGTCATATTATTACCCAGCTACAAAGGTATACAGGAGGAATCAAGCCATAGAAATTAAAATTGCATCCATATAGTTCAACCTTCCCATATGAAATAAGGAAATAATGCATGTTTATTAATTTAAAACAAACATTTTGCAATAAATGGGCACAATATGATTGAGGAAGCTGTGGAGGCCATGGGCCCCAGGTACCTCATGAGAAGCTATTGGGTTACTCGGACAGAGGATGGGCCTAACCTTGTAATTAGGAATACAATAGGACTTGGCATACATAACCTTCTACGACAAGGAAAGGATACAGTCCTAGTCGGGAATATTATATTCCTAGAAGGAAATCTCTTGGTCGGAGTCCGACTAGGATTCCTACTCTGTAACCCTGTCCCCTAGTATATAACAAGAGGCAGGGCGCCCCTGAGGGCATATCGAAATCTCACCAGAGAAACCTCAAAGGCAATACACCACAACTGGACGTAGGGTATTACCTCATCTTGAGGGCCTGAACCAGTATAAATTGTTCGTGTTCCTTTGCAGTCCATCAAGTTTAGGTCTCACAAGTAGCTCCATATATTTATTGCTGATACAAAACATCGATAGTTGATGTGCTAGGTAGGGCGTTTGTCGAGATCATCTTCAACAAGCCTGATGGATCCAACCACCGTAGTCGATGGCATCAACTTCTTCCCCGAGCAAACAATCACCTTCGGGAGCCTCGACTTCGTCGCCGACAAGTTCGGCAACCTCACCCTGTCCGATTCGGATCCGATCCGATTGGCCAGGGACCAAGCCAACTCCGCGCCAGTTAGCCGACACAGCGCTGTAGCAATCCTCGTCGACATGCTGCGGCAATCTTCAACACGCCCAGGTCTCGGGACAACTCTTTCTCTCGGCGCTCGACTTGGACTCAGCCTCGAGCCAGCCGAGATCGGGCTAAGGAAGGAAAAGATCGTCAATCTCCCGTTCGGACTCGGTGACACCGCGGATATTCTCAATCAACATCCCATGCGGTAAACCCGATCCCCTTGAGTTCAACTCGGATATGGCCTAGAGCTGCTTGAGATTGGATCTAGGGAGGTCGGAGTTGCGATTACCCCCATCAACTACACTGATTCCGATTCCAATTCGGACACAAGTTGGACAGTAGTTCGGCAAGCTTCTCCCCACCCCGCGAAGTCTTCATGGCATCCAAGGGCTCTACTCCCACTCAGGAGGCACGCCGACTACGCGAGCATCAAGAACAGGAGGCCCACTGACTGCGAGAAAAACAGGAGGAAGAAGCAAGACACCTGCACGCCGAGCGCAACGCCCGCAACGACGACCTGCACAAGGCTGGGCGGACAGCTCAACAATAAATCCTCCAAACTCGAGTCGGCGACTACGACGTCTTCATAACACCTCAGCAAAATGTCGTGGCCACTGCAACCCTACTGGACACACTCTAGTTTGGGCCTGATCACCAGGCCACCCCGACTATAGCAAGGATAAAAGCCATGATCACCGCTGCCGCATGTCAGCAGGACCAACAGTCGGGCGACACTCTCATACACGACGCCGAGTGGCCGGCTCCAGTTAGCCACACACGGAGTCACGCCAGACGTCACTCAACAACCTCAACAATGATCGGCGGCGTCGACATCAGAACGACTGCCGGTGTGGAGGCCATGGGCACCGGGTACCTCATGACAAGCATATGGGCCACTCGGAGAGAGGATGGGCCTAGCCTTGTAATTAGGGATATGATGGGACTCGGCATGCTTATCCTTGTACGATAAGGAAAATACAGTCCTAGTCGGGAACGTTATATCTCTAGAAGGAGATCCCTTGGTCATAGTCCAACTAGGACTCCTACTTTGTAACCTTGTCCCCCGGTATATAAGGGGAGGCAGGGCGGGGGTAGGTTCATCAGAATCACGGAGGTTCATAAGAATCACCATCATACATCCTCAAGGGAAATACACCACAACTAGACGTAGGGTATTACCTCATCTCGAAGGCCTGAACTAGTATAAACCTTTTGTGTTCCTTTGCAATTCATCGAGTTTCAGTCCGACGAGTAGCCCTATATATTTATTGCCAATGTAAAACATCAACAGCCAGGACAACCAAGATCTCTGAGGCCGACTACGACATGATCTCCAGCGAGACATCAATGCATGGCACCACGAACGTGAGGAAAATGAGCAGTGCCGACTAGAAGACGAGAATGAGCGCCTCAGCCTCCACCACAAGTGGTTTCACCACACTAGTCGGAGTCGGAGTCCTCATGCAGATGAAGGAGTACCGGCCTTCACCCAGGAGCTGCAACAGGTCGACTGCTGTCGAGTTTTAAGCCGACAGGAATCAAGAAGTATGACGGCAAAACAAATCCCGAGTCCTGGCTCATGGTCTACACTCTGGCAATCCGAGCAGTTGGAGGAGATCACAAGGCCATGGCTAACTACCTCCCAGTCGCTCTAGCCGACTCGATGAGGACATTGCTAACAGGACTCCCAAAGAGGTCAATCGGCTCTTGGGGAGAACTCCGGGAACGCTTTATCGCCAACTTCTAGGGAACTTACGAGAGGCCATCTTCTGAGCACGATCTTTATCAGTTGCACCAAAGGAAGAACAAGTCTCTTCGCGAGTTCATCAAGAGGATTTCTGAGAAGTGGAATCCAATCCCAATGATCAAGGACAAGGTCATCATCGCCGCCTTCTGCAAGGGAATCAAAGATGCCCCATTCATTGCCAAGTTTACTCAGAAACCTTCCGCTTCTGTCAAGGCTTTTTTTGATATGGCAAACAAGTACGCCGACTCGGCCGACACGGTTGCTCAAGCTATCGATGACAAAAGAGAGCCCCGGTAGAAGGACAAGAAAGATAACGATGAGCCAACATAGAACAAGCCCAGCAACCGTAAGCGAAAGTCGGATAACGTGGTGGCTACCATGGAGTGTACTCGGCCGCGACCCCCGAGGAATAACGAATACCAAAAAGTGATGAACAGGCCATGCCCCTTTCATCCAAAGGGCAAGCACGTGGCTAAGGACTGCTTCATGCTCAAGAAGTTTGCCTCCGAGCAGGCTTCAACATCTGGTGCCGGTAAAGACAAGGACAAGCCAGATTCGGCCGAAGTTGGTGATTACCAAGACCCCCAGGCTAAGCTCAACCATATCTTTGGAGGGCCATCTGCATATGAGTCCAAGAGGAGGCAGAAGCTTACAGCACGTGAAGTTAACTGGGTCTCTGCAGCAGACGCCCCCTAATACTTGCACTGGTCTTCTTGTCGATGTTTTACATCGGCAAAATGATTATAGGGCTACTCGTCGGATCGAAAATCAGTGGACTGCAAAGGAACATGGGGAGGTTTATACTAGTTTAGGCCCTCGATGTGAGGTAATACCCTACGTCTAGTTGTGATGTATTCCTTTGAGGATGTGTGTTTGCTTCTATGAGCTTCTGCCCTCGAGGGGCGCCCTGCCTCCCCTTATATACTGGGGGACAGGGGTAGAAGGTAGGAGTCCTAGCCAGATTACAGCCCAAGGATCTCCTCTTAGAGATATAATCTACCCGACTAGGACTGTATATTCCTTATCGTACAAGGCAAAGTCTGCCGGGTTCTATCATATCTCTAATTACAAGGCTAGGCCCATCCTCTATCCGAGTGGCCCATATGCTTGTGATGAGGTACCCGGGGCCCATGGCCTCCACAGCAGCCCCTGAGACCTTCATAGCTGAGTCACAGCTGATGCCGAGTGCTCATCCTCCACGGTGAAGTTTGCCCGAGTGCATTGCTCCCGAGTACTCTTTGTCCGAGTGCTTCTTCTTCCTGAGTCTTGCTTCATGTCAGCTGGCAACGAGGATATGAAGGGCTCCATGTAGAAGTTTGAATAGTGTGTGCCGAATAGGCGCACCTATTAGGGGTAGCCCCCGACTTTGTGCTTAATTGTGAAAACAATTAAACATAAAGTCAAAGATCTTTAACCTTGTAGTCTTTCCCGAGTAGTATACTATTGGTATATGAGACTCTTCAGTATCATGTCAACTGGAAATAATTTATAGTCTTTCCCAAGTAGTATGTCACTCGGAATTTAGACTCTTCAGCGTCATGTCGGTTGGAAAAGGTGTTTATAGTCTTTCCCAAGTGGCGTCCCACTCGGAAGTTAGACTCTTCAACATCATGTCGACTGGAAAAATATTTGCTCATGGCAAATGTTGGCCAAGCATGTAGGCCGAGTACCACTTTATGAATTTCAATCCAATATGTGGTCAGGTGTACATGAGAAATACCTGCATCCCCAATTTTAATGAAGACCATCTTGTGACCTTTGTAAGGATATATTCTCAAAACCTGGTGGATAATACAGATACCCGAACACATGTGTTCAGCAATTAGGCCTTCATGAAGCATATATGATTACCTCATCGGTTCCTGTTGGTAGCACCAGCACTGTGATTTTAACATAGCCAGTGAGCGGCCCACATTGAGCGTGCTACTGTAGAAACTCATATCTTGGTGGCCTAGTACCGACTTTGTAAGCCCAAGCCCACGAATCAGTACAGGCTCTATAAAGGTGGGGAGAGAGAGAAAAGATTCCCTCATCTTCTCCAATCCACCAATCATTTCATCTTCCAGCCTCCGCGCCAAAATTTCGCCTCCCGCCTCGCTAGGGTTCGCCATTGCTTGCTCTTCCCCATTTAAACTCGGGCAATCCCGCTTCTCTGCGTCCATTCCAAACCTCTAGCAACATTTCCCCCAAATCCTCTTGCCCCCAACCATGCCGAGGGCTTCAGATATTTCGGAGGCGTCGGATGAGGTCTGGCCGACTTTGGATTGCGGTCTGGCTAAGCTGAAGCATCTGGAGAGGTTGTTGCGACTGTAGAGCCGCGATGTCATCCATTGGCGTCCGGCCGAAGGTGAATCGGTTCCGGAGCCCCAGGCCGGTGAGACTGTTGTTTTTGCCTCCTTTTTCGACCAGGGTCTTTCTCTTCCATCTTCCGATTCTTCCATCAGCTTCTTGCCTTCTATGGACTTGAGTTGGTGAATTTGAATCCCAACTCGATCTTGCAAATTTCTATATTTGCAACTTTTTGTGAGTGTTTCCTGGGTGTGGAACCCCATTTGAATTTGTTCCAATATCTGTTCCACATCAAGCCCCAACCCTCCAAGAGCAAAATCCAAGTGATGGGGAGCCGGCATCTAGCTACGGAGCGAGATGAAGAAAATCTATATCCACATGCCCCTAAAATCCTCCCTCAAAGGCTGGCATAAGGAGTGGTTTTATTGTTCTGATCTTGAACCCTCCCTGCCCCCATTTACCGATTCGCCTTCAGAGGTCGTGTCCAACTGGTCATCCGTGCCCAACTTTGAAGAGATGGGCCAAGTTTATATATTGATTGATAGGATTGACAAGTCGAAGAGTGCCGGGCTGATTGGTCCATGGGTGACCAGACGTTTCTTGACTCGCCGCATCAGGCCGCTGAAGTTGAGGTGCCACTTCGGCTAGGACTACAAGGGCAGAGGTGATCCCAGCTGAGAGTATCCTGACTTGATGGACAAGCACAAGGTGACCGACATCCTACTGGATTGCTTTGCCAGCGGGGTGGTCGAGACAAAAGAATCAGAGCAGTCTGTAGCAGCTTACAGCAAAAAGAGGCCTAGTCCAGATGTAAGGCTTGCTGATGCAGATCTGCTGTCCATTTGTGATGAATGCTTACATACATGTATTCCTGATTGCTTCTACGGTGTGTGATGTATGTTGTTGAATTGCTTGTAGTCATGTGTGGAGTTTGATGAAGACTCCCAAACTTTGTCGGCCATGAAGTCAAGGAAGAGGCCATTAAGCCCCTCCGCTGCCCAGCCTAACTCCAAGAGAGCGGGGAAGAAGCCTGTTGAAGATCTAGGCAAGAAGAGGATTATCAGGCCGAATGCCACAGCTGGGAGTCTGAAGATCAAAGACACCACCAGCACAGCTCCCAAGCCGTCGAGTCCCAGACCAGGACCAGCGCAGTCAGGCTTAGCGACATCGAGCCCAAGAAGAGCGCCGCCGAGTACAAGGTTGGGTCCAGTGCCGCCGGGCTCAACAGCATCGAGCCTAAGGATGGCACTGCCGAGTACCCTAGCGCCCCAGCCAGCCGCATCAAGAGCTGGGCCGACTAGGACTAAAACGCCACCGCCGACTACTGTGCCATCTAGCCTGACAGCCGACAGTCCTCCAGTGCTGACACTAGGAACCCCCGAGTGGAGGTTTCCAAGAGGTATGTGACTTTGAATCTTCTGGAAGTCTTGTTTAGCACTGTGGTGTTTCGATACTTAGCTCTCTGTGCAGGAAACAGGGCAATATCGATCTCAAGGAGACCACACTGGCTGCTCCTATTGTCGAGCCGGCCCCAGCCGAACCAGCGCCAGCGAGCATATCTGCTGAGACGGCAACTGTCTCAGTTACAGAAACTGAGGTCGTCCCGACTGCAAAGCCGCCGACACTGGCCGACCAAGGGGCTAACGTTGAGGCTGTCGCCCCAGCCCCTGAGCATATCCCTGAAGCCCCAGCAGCCGCCTAGTTGGGGGCTAGGACCCCGTCACCATCCGTGTCGTCGTCGTCTTCAGAGGAAGCGGACCTCCCCAGGCTTGAAGCTCCACCCCACAAGTTCCTAAGAACCTTCCACTGGGTGACTCCCGAGGGGACAGCAAAGAGTTATGAACATGATGAAGTAGCGACGGAGAGGGAGCGTGAGGTGCTTCTCCATGCCGCAATTGCCGCATCCTGGGGGGTCCAGGTATGTAGCGAGTCTTGCAATGTTGAGTCTCTGACGATTTCCTTTGTCTCTGGTGTTCCGCCGACTGACTCTGCTTTGCTTTGTTTTTCCCCAAGCAAAAATTTGTAGACCGCTTGGAGAGGATGAATGAGGTCTTGATCCAGCTTGCCCCCCAACTCCAGCGATTAGGCCAGCTCCAGACCTCGAAGGCCAAGTTGGAGCGGTCGAGCCAGGAGAGGGAGACTTGGCTGAGGGGAGCCGTTGACCAGCTCAGGGATGAGAACTAGGCTCTGGCCAAGAAGATCGGAAGTAAGTCTTCTGTATTGGTCTACTTGACTAAATCCCATGCATATTTCTCCAACTTTGTTGCTTCCCGACTGCCCAGTTGTGTCCTAACTGCAATCCCAGGTTCTTGACCATCCTGATGTGCAGCCCTCGAAGCTGAGGTGAAGACCCGAACAGAGGGGGAATCCAAGCTGAAGGAGGCTGAGAAGGCCAAAGCCGAACATGAGAAAGACAAGGCTGAGCTGGAAAGGGCCAAGGTCAAACTCGAGAAGGAAAAGAACGAATTGGAGAAGGCCAAAGCCAAGGTGGAGGCCGACTATGAAAATAAATCCTCACTCTGACAAAGGCCTTGTCCAATCCTTTGATAACTCCGACTGCTATTTTAGCTGACAAGTTTACTTGCCAATGAATCTGAGCAGCTACAAGAGCCAATGCCCAAACCTAGTTCAGAGCCTTTGCGGAGGAGATCAAGGTTGTCAAGGAGTCATGGGAGATTCTTGCCGAGTCCGTGAAAGGGCCCCTTGACGTGATGGATCCTCATTATGTGGGAACCAGCTCCAACACAGTGTCCCAGGTGCAGGCGCGCCTTAATGAAGCACCGAGTATCCTGAAGAGGTACTCGGATGAGCGTGTTGTTGTCGGCGTGGCCCAGACCCTGGCGATGACCAAGTCGATCTACCCTAGGGCAGATCTTGAGGCTACCGGGAGGGTTTCGCTGAGGAGATGACACCTGAGGAGGCACTAGAACTGATAACCCAAGCGAGGCCGACTGCAGAGGTGATCACCCGAGACCTGGGTATGTAAGAACAATCCATCATGCAGTCGGTGTGTATAACATTTTGTAAAGACATGTGTAAATATATGTGCTATGCCGCCAAGCTCTGAGTTTTTACATAGTTATCATTAGCTTTACTCGACTATATAGTCTACGCCGAGTTAGTCTATAGGAACTTAATAAAATCATTCACCGCAGAAAGCTTTACTCGGGCAAACATGACAAAGTCGTTGCAAAACTTCATAGCTTAAGTAAAACAGGCTCGTATATTATTGACAAAGCACATATAATACATGCAGCCCCCGACTTACTACTCGGTTGGAACAAGCGGTGTAGTGAGTCAGTGAAAAATTGTACACATGGTGGAATATAAAACTTAGGTATAGAAAGAACGTAGCTGTTCCATATTCCATGAGATGCTGACGAGGGCACCGTCTTCGGTCTTCAGTCGGTAGGCGCCTGGCTGTGTAACCTCGGTGATAATGAACGACCCTTCCCATATTGGGGATAGTTTATGCCTATCTTTGGTGGTTTGTATTTTTCTCAAGATGAGATCCCCGACCAAAAAGGCGCGGCCACATACATTGTGATTGTGGTAATGACGTAGGCCTTGAAGATACCTTGCTGACTGGATTGTGGCGATGTCCCTCACTTCTTCCAACTGATCTAGTTCGACCAATTGGGTATTGTTTGAGATGTCTTCTGAGTAAGCCCGAACTCACGGAGAGCCGAACTCTAACTCGGTTGGTAGCACAGCCTCAGCACCATAGACCAGAAAGAAAGGGGATTTCCCTGTTGCCCGACTAACCGTGGTTCTTAGAGACCAGAGAACAGATGGGAGTTCTTGTACCCACCGGCCCGCGTATGGTTGTAGTCGGTCAAATATCCTTGTCTTGATGCCTTGTAAGACTATGCCGTTGGCACACTCAACCTGCCCATTGCTCTGTGGATGTGCCACAGAAGCATAACAGATCTTGATGTCGAAGTCGTCACAAAAATCTTGAAAAACACCGCTCGTGAACTAAGTACCGTTGTCCGTTATGATGCGGTTAGGAACCCCAAATCGGTATAATATACTCATGATGAAGTCCTTTCCTCTTGCCATTATTATGGTAGCAACGGGTTTTGCCTCAATCCACTTGGTGAACTTATCCACTACGATGAACAAGTGTGTGAACCCTCCTGACGCTTTCTTGAAAGGCCTGACCATGTCAAGCCCCCATACTACAAAGGGCCAAGAGATTGGTATGGTTTGAAGTTCTTGGGCTGGGAGATTTGTCTGTCTTGCATAGAACTGACAACCCTCGCATGTGCGAACAATGTCTTTGGCATCTGTTACTGCTGTTGGCCAGAAAAATCCCTACCGGTAAGTCTTTCTGACTAATGTCCTAGATGTGGCATGGTTGCCACATACGCCCGAGTGGATCGATTGCAGAATCTGCTTGCCCTCCTCGATTGTGACACAGTACATGAGGACACCGGATGCACTTCTTCGGTACAGGTTTTCTCCGACTACTAGGAAACTTTTGCTTCGACATTTGATTTGTTTGGCTTGAATGCGATCTTCTGGGAGTTCATCGTCTAGAACGAATTTGAGAATAGGAGTCTGCCAATCTTTGGATATGATTAGTACTTCGTCTATTCCCAGGGTAGGTTCACCTCCCGACTGCTCTGGCACTAGTTTCTTCTTGATTGACAGCTCCATTAGTTGCTCAACAAAGATCCCAGTCAGGACCGCTTCTCACTTTGATCCCATGGTTACCAATTCGTCTGCAGCATCATTGTATTGTCGTAGGACATGTGTTATCTCCAGCCCGTCGAACTTATTTTCTAGTTTTCGGACCTCCTCATAGTACGCCGCCATGGTATCGTCGAGACATGTCTAGTCTTTCATGACTTGGTTCACCACGAGTTGAGAGTCTCCTCGCACAATAAGTCGGTGGATGCCAAGTGATATAGCAATACGGAGCCCGTGGATGAGTGCCTCGTACTCGGCGACATTGTGGGAAGCCGGGAACTAGATCTGGAGAACATACTTGAGTTTTTCGCCGGTGGGGGACGTCAGTACGACACCGGCCCCGGCGCCGCCGATCCTTAGAGAACCGTCGAAGTACATTGTTCAGTACTCTAGCTTCACTGTTGATGTAGGCATCTGAACTTCTTTCCACTCGGCCACGAAGTCGGCTACAGCTTGTGATTTGATTGTTGTCCGTGGCTGAAAGGTGATGTCAAATGCCATCAACTCGAGTGTCCATTTAGCGATTCGACCGGTGGCCTTGCGGTTATGCAAGACGTCCCCGAGCGGATATGATGTGACCACCATGACTTGATGCGATTGGAAGTAGTGCACCAGCTTCCAGACAGTGATGAGTAGGCCATAGAGCAACTTCTGGACCTGCAGATATCTCATCTTGGAGTCGGCAAGGACCTCGCTGACGAAGTAGACTGGCCGTTGAACTTTTTGTATATAACCTAGTTCGGATCGCTTGACCACCAGCACCGTGCTGACTACCTGAGTAGTTGCCACCAGATATAGCATTAATGGCTCTTGGGGCATAGGTGATGCCAACACGGGTGGTGATGTGAGAAATTTCTTGAAGTCTTCAAAGGCTTGCTGGGCTTCGGGAGTCCATTGAAAATTGTCTGCTTTCTTCAGTAGCTTCAAAAAGGGCATGCCCCATTCGCCTAGTCGGGAAATAAATCGGCTGAGTGCCGCCATGCGGCCTGTCAGCTTCTGGACATCCTTCTGGCAAGTCGGGGGTGCCATGTTCATGATTGCATTGACTTTCTCCGGGTTGGCCTCGATGCCGTGATGCGATACGATTAAGCCGAGTAGCTTGCCAGATGGCACACCGAAGGTGCACTTTTCTAGGTTCAACTTCATCTTGAATCTTCAAAGATTTTGGAAGGTTTCTTCCAGGTCAGCGATGAGGTCTTCTCTGGACTTGGTCTTGATCACCACATCATTGACGTAGGCCTCCACGTTACACCCGATCTGAGTGTGTAGACACCACTGAATTGCTCGTTGATATGTTGCTCCAGCGTTTTTCAAACCGAACGGTATAGTGATGTAGCAATATGCACCAAACGGCATGATGAAAGACATCTTTAGGCAGTTCTCCTCCTTCAGGCTGATTTGGTGGTATCCCGAGTAACAGTCAAGAAAGCTGAGAAGTTCGCACCCCACGGTTGAATCCACCACCTGATCTATTCTCAGTAGACCAAATGGATCCTTGGGGCACGCCTTGTTTAGATTGGTGTAGTCGATGCACATGTGCCATTTACCATTTTTCTTTTGAACCAGAACTAGGTTTGCCAGCCAGTCTGGGTGATAGACCACTTTGATGAACCTGGCTATGAGGAGTTTGGTTATCTCCTCCTGAATAGCATCTTTGCGGTCTTGTGCGAAGCACCGTAGCCATTGCTTGACTGCCTTGGCGTCTGTCTTGACATTAAGGGTGTGCTCGATCACCTCCCTTGGTACGCCCGGCATGTCGGATGGTTTCCATGTGAAAATATTTTTGTTGGCTTCAAGGAAGGTGACAAGCGCATCTTCCTATTTGAGGTCGAGTACAGTCCTGACTAGAGCAGTCTTGGAGGGCTCAGAAGGGTCCAGGCGGATCTTCTTCATGTCAGAGTCCACTGAAATTCCTGACTTCGCTGCTTTTTTTGCCGGAACATGGTCCTCCTCGACTTCAATTGTGACGGCTTGCCGAATGCTGTTGTGTCCGACTGCCGTCTCTTGCGATTGAGCCAACTCGCAGCTCTCCTTGTCGTAGGTGAAGGCTTGCTTGACGTTGCTGCGAAGGGAGAGAACTCCGGCTGGCCCAGGCATCTTGAGCACCATGTAGGTATAGTGCGGTATTGCCATGAATTTGGCAAGCGCCGGTCATCCAAGTATCGCGTGGTACACAGTCTCGAAGTCGGCAACCTCGAAGTAGATGTTTTCTATGCGGAAGTTATCCCGCATGCCAAAGGTGACTGGCAAGGTTATCTGCCCGAGCGGTGTTGAAGACAGGCCAGGAATTATCCCGTGGAAGGGCGCCGTACTCGGCCGCAGATCTGAACGAGGGATCTTCATCTCATCCAGGGTCTTGGCAAAGAGGATGTTGAGTGCGCTACCTCCATCTATGAGAACCTTCTTCAGCTTGATATTTTTGACGGCCGGGTCCAGGAGGAGTGGATAGCATCCCAGATGTGAGACCCGATCTGGGTGATCTGTGTAGTTGAATGTGATGGACATCTCTGACCAGCGCAAATACTGGGGGGCGTTTGCTGTAGAGACCGCGTTGATGTCTTGTGCTGTTAGCTTCTGCTTTCGCTTGGACTCGTACGCAAACGGCCCTCCAAAGATATGGTTGAGCTCGGCCTGCGGATCTTGATAATCATCGGCTGGGCCTGAATCTAGCTTGTCCTTGTCCTTGTCGGCGCCAGATGATGAAGCTTGCTCGGAGGCAAACTTCTTAAGCATGAAGTGTGGGTGCCATGGGCCCCGGGTACCTCATGACAAGCATATGGGCCACTCGGATAGAGGATGGGTCTAGCCTTGTAATTAGAGATATAGCTAGATTCGGCAGGCTTCGCCTTGTATAGAAAGGAATCTACAGTCCTAGTCGGGTGCGTTATATCTCTAAGGGGAGATCTCCTAGTCGTAATCCGATGGGGACTCCTACCTTGTAACCCTGTCCCCCAGTATATAAGGGGAGGCAGGGCGCCCCATGAGGGCAGAAGAGCACACATAAGCTCGCAGGTTGAGTTGGTTCACCAGAATCACCACCACAAATCCTCAAAGGAATAACACCACAACTGGACGTAGGGTATTACCTCACCTCGAGGGCCTGAACCAGTATAAAATCTTCCTGTGTTCCTTTGCAATCCACCGAGTTTCCATCCGCCGAGTAGCCCCATATATTTATTGCCGGTGTAAAACATCGACAGTTGGCGCGCCAGGTAGGGGATCGGCACGATCTACATCTACAAGCTCGATGGATCCAGCAACCAAAGTCGACGGCGGCGAACTCTCCCCCGGAGATACAATCGCATTCAGAAGCCTCGACTTCGTCGCCGACACGATCGACGATCTCACCTTGGCCGACACGGACCCGATCCAACCGGCCGAGGAACCAGCCGACTCCGCGCCAGTCGGCCTACAAGATGCTGCGGCAACCATCACCGACATGCTGCGGCGATCTCCAATACGCCCGAGTCCAGGGGCAACTCTTCCTTTCAGTGTTCGACTCGGACTCGGTTTCGAGCCGGCCGAGATCGGGCCGAGAAGGGAAGAGATCGTCAACTTCCCGGTCGGACTCGGCGACGCCGCGGATATCTACAATCTACATCCGATGCGGCAAACCCGATCCCCTGGAGTTCGACTCGGATACGGCTCCGAGCCGCTCGAGATCGGATCTAGGGAGGTCGGAGTTACAATCACCCCCATCGACTATTCCGACTACGACTCTCAGTCGGACTACGACTCCCGGTCGGATTTCGACTCTTAGTCGGACAGCAGATCGGCAAGCTTCTTCCCGCCACGAGAAATCTTCATGGCATCCAAAGGCTCTACTCCTACTCAGGAATCACGCCAACTACGCGAACAGCAAGAGGAGGAGGCCTGTCGACTGCGAGAACAACAGGAGGAAGAAGCAAGACGCCTGCACGCCCGCAACGACGGCCTACGCAGGGCTGGGCGAACCGCTCAGCAACAAACCCTCCAAACAAAAGTCGGCGACCACAACGTCTTCGTCACGCCACAGCAGAACATCGTGGCCGCCGTAACCCTACTGGACACGGTCCAGGTTGGGCCTGATCACCAGGCCACCCCGACGATCGCAAGGATAAAAGCCATGCTTACCGCTGCCGCATGTCAGCAGCACCAACAGTCGGGCAACACACTCGTACTGACCAGTCGGTCAACTTCCCCAGCGGCAGTCTCATCCACCTCAAAGCGACATCGAGCGGCCGGCTCTAGTCGGCAGCACGCGGAGTCAAGCCAGACGTCACTCGGCAACCACAACAACCGGCAACGTCGAAGCGACCGTCGGGGCAACCAGGACCTCCGAGACTGACTGCGGCGCGACCTTCAGCAAGACATTAATGCTCGGCACCACAAACGAGAAGAAGACGGCCAACGCCAGCTGGAAGACGAGAACGAGCATTTTGGCCTCCACTACGGGCGGTTTCGCCGCCGTAGTCGGGGTCGGAGTCCTCATGAAGACGAAGGCATACCGGCCTTCACCCAGGAACTACGACAGGTCAACTGGCCAGTCGGCTTTAAGCCTACAGGCATCAACAAATACGATGGCAAGACCAATCCCGAGTCCTGGCTCACGGTCTACACTCTGGCGATCCGAGCAGCTGGGGGAAATCACAAAGTCATGGCTAACTACCTCCCAGTCGCTCTAGCCGACTCAGCGAGGACATGGCTAACAGGACTTCCCAAGCAATCGATCGGCTCCTGGGGAGAACTCCGGGAACGCTTCGTCACCAACTTCCAGGGGACATACGAGAGGCCATCTTCCGAGTACGACTTATATCAGTTGCATCAAAGGAAGAACGAATCTCTTCGTGACTTCATCAAGAGGTTTTCTGAGAAGAGGAACTCAATCCCGAAGATCAAGGACGAGGTCGTCATCGCCGCCTTTCGAAAAGGAGTCAAAGACATCTCGTTCATCGACAAATTCACGCGGAAGCCTCCCAACTCTGTCAAGGCCCTATTCGACATGGCAAACAAGTACGCCGACTCGGCCCACGCTGTTGCCGAGGCTCTCGATGACAACAAGTCACCCTGACAGAAGAAGCGGGACGACACCGACGACGCGGTCCCGACTAAAGCTGGGAATCGCAAACGCAAGTCAGACGGCTCCATTGTGGCAGTCGGTCACAACCGCCTTCGACCTTCAACAACTGAAGATTATCAGAACAACAAGTGACATGCTCGGGGGCTCACAAGCTCAAACACGAGGATGGCATCCCCACTCCCAAATACCGAACAGCTAAGTCGCTTTCTGATAAACATCTCCTCAACTCGGCCTTGCTAGTGCCACAGCCGCTTACACCTAATAGGGTGTACAAGCTGCGCATTTACTTTTTTTTCCGTTTTTGCTCTTAAATGATTACAAAAGTACTCGAGTAGCATAAATCTCGATCCGTGAAACTCTGCTCCATGTAAGACGAACTCAAAGTCACCCAAAACGCGTGCCTGGGAAAGAGCCATGAGCCAACTCCCGACGCTAGGGGCTATGACTAGTCGGGCAGAGTGCTTAAACGTAAGGTCAACTACTCGAGGAAATTAATATCAAAAGAGGAAGAACACGTATTACATACATTGTAAAATACATTTTATTCGATGATTGTTTTCATCATCAGATGCTACTCATCCGATAATCTTTATATTGCAGGCCCAGCTCCGGATATGCGTGACAGGAACTCAGGGCTGCGAGCCTATCTCCTACGCTCGGGGGCTGGACAAGTCCTGCCAAATACACTCGGGATGCTCCATGAGGAGCTACTCACCGAGTACTTGCGCCAGTCGGACGTCATCTTCCCCGACTACGCTCCATGCGAGCTAACCATCGGCCCCCGGCGCCAGTCGGGGCTGATACCACTCGGCTAAGTAGGGTACGCCCCATGAGGGTCGCCAGCCGAATCCTACGCTAATGCTAGGTTCGGGTACCTTATTTGGTCACGGTTCTGTCAGGTTGGGTACGCCTCATGAGGGTCGCTAGCCGAATCCTATGCTAATGCAAGGTTCGGGTGCCTGGCTTGGCTATAACTCTGTTGGATAGGGTATGCCCCGTGAGGGTCACCAGCCGAACCCTCTGCTAATCCAAGGTTCGGGTACCTTGTTCGGCTTTACCCAAGTCAGAGAAGACTTACATCGTCAAAGTGCATCCGGAGTTCTCATGCACTGCGTCACACCTGAGGAGGGCAAGCAGATCCTGCATTATACCCACTCAGGCTTATGTGGCAACCAGTTTGCATCCAGAACATAAGTCGGAAAGGCTTGCGAAATAAGGATTTCTCTGGCTGATTGCGGTTACCAACACCCGGGGAAAAAACTCATCCTGACATGCGATGGATGATACTTCTCTAGAGCTATGCTGGATAGGTCGGCTCAGGCCGGCTTATTTGGTAGCAGCCACCAAGATATGAGTTCCTACAGTAGCATGCTCCATGTGGGCCGTCCGCAGGCTGAGTTGAAATTATAGCGCTGGTGCTACTAACAGGAGCCGATGAGGTAAACAGATATGCTTCATGAGAGCCTTATTGCTAAACATATATGTTTGGGTATTTGTTTTATCCACCAGGTCTCGAGGATACATCCTTACAAGGATCACAAGCTGGTCTTCATTAAAATTGGAGATGCAGGTATCTCTCTCGAGTACACCTAACCACGTAATGGATTTATTTTTCATACAGTGGTACTCGGCCTACATGCGTGGCCACCAGTTGCCATGAGCAACGTTATTCCAGCGACATGGTGCACGCTGAAGAGTCTAACTTTTGAGTAGTGCACTACTCGGGAGAGACTATAAATTTCTCATCCTGCTGACATGATACGGAGGAGTCTAACTTCCGGGTGGGGACGCCACTTGGGAAAGACTATAAACACCCCCTTTCCAGACTGACATGACGCTGAAGAGTCCCATATACGAGTAGCATCCTACTCGGCAAGACTATAAACACACATTCCGACTGACATGAAGTCGAAGAGTTCCTACATACGAGTAGTTCCCTGCTCGGCAAGACTATAAATTATATTTACCGGTTGACATGATACCGAAGAGTCTCATATACCAGTAGTAATCTACTCGGGAAGACTACAAGGTTAAAGATCTTGACTTCATGTTAATTGTTTTCACAATTAAGCACAAAGTTGGGGGCTACACCTAATAGGTGCGCCTATTCGGTGCACACTATTCATACATCTACGCGAAAGCCCTTCATAGCCTCGTTGCAGATGGCAAGCTGACATGAAGCAGGACTCGGGAAGAAGACACACTCGACAAGAGAGTACTCGGGAGCAACGCACTCGGGCGATCTTCACCGTGGAGGATGAGCACTCGGCATCGGCTGTGACTCAATATGAAGGTCTCGGGGGTACTGTGGGTGCCATGGGCCCCGGGTACTCATGACAAGCATATGGGCCACTCGGATAGAGGATGGGTCTAGCCTTGTAATTAGATAGAGCTAGATTCGCAGGCTTCGCCTTGTTATAGAAAGGAATCTACAGTCCTAGTCGGGTGCGTTATATCTCTAAGGGGAGATCTCCTAGTCGTAATCCGATGGGGACTCCTACCTTGTACCCTGTCCCCCAGATATAAGGGGAGCAAGGCGCCCCATGAGGCAGAAGAGCACACATAAGCTCGCAGGTTGAGTGGTGGTTCACCCAGAATCACCACCACAAATCCTCAAAGGAATAACACCACAACTGGACGTAGGGTATTACCTCACCTCGAGGGCCTGAACCAGTATAAAATCTTCCTGTGTTCCTTTGCAATCCACCGAGTTTCCATCCGCCGAGTAGCCCCATATATTTATTGCCGGTGTAAAACATCGACATGAAGCAGTCCTTGGCCGCGTGCTTGCCCTTGGGGGGAAAGGGGCAAGGCCCGTTCATCACCTTCTGGTACTCGTTGTTCTTTGGGGGTCACAACCGGGTCCGCTCCATGTTGGCCACCTCGTTGGCCGACTTCCGCTTGCAGCTACCGGATTTGTTCTGTGATGGCTCATTGTCAGCTTTGGCCTTTTGGTCCTTCTGTCGGTACTCTTTCTTCTCGTCAAGGGCCTTTGCGACCGCCTCGGCCGAGTTAGCATATTTATTTGCCATATCGAAGAGGGCCCTGACAGAGGCTGGCGGCTTCCAAGTGAATTTTGCGATGAACGGGGCATCCTTGACTCCCTTGCGGAAGGTGGCGATGACGACCTCATCCTTGATCATCGGGATCAAATTGCACTTCTCAAAGAACCTTTTGATGAACTCATGAAGAGACTCATTCTTCCTCTGGTGCAGCTAATAGAGATCGTGCTCGGAAGACGGCCGCTCGTAAGTCCCCTGGAAGTTGGCTATAAAGCATTCCCGGAGTTCCCCCTAGGAGCCGATTGATCGCCTCGGGAGCCCTGTTAGCCATGTCCTCGCTGAGTCGGCCAGGGCGACCGAGAGGTAGTTAGCCATGGCTTTGTGATCACCTCCGGCAGCTCGGATTGCTAAAGTATATATGGCGAGCCAGGACTCGGGGTTAGTCTTGCTGCATATTTTTTTATTCCTGTAGGCTTGAAGCCCGACGGCCAGTCGACGTCTTGTAGCTCCTAGGTGAAGGCTGGTATGCCTTCATCTTCATGAGGGCCTCGGCTCCGACCGCGACGGTTAAACCGTTCATGGTGAAGACCGAAACACTCATGCTCGTCCTCTAGTTAGCGTTGCTCGTCGTCTTCGCGTTGACGGCGCCGAGCATTGTTGTCTTGGCGGAGATCGCGTTGTAGACAAACTTAGAGGCCTTGGTTGAACCGGCGATCATTCTGGGGCGCCGCCGATTGTTGTTGTTCGTGTTGCCGAGAGACATTTGGCGTGACTCCGCGTGTGGCTAACTTGAGCCGGCTGCCCAGCGTCGTGCTGATGCGGACGAGATTGCCGCTGGAGAACCCGACTGGTTGGTCGGTATAAGTGTTTCGCCCGACTATTGATGCTGCTGACATGCGGCAGCTGTAATCATGGCTTTGATCTTGGCGATAGTCACGGTGGCCTAATGATCAGGCCCGAGCTGGAGTGTGTCCAGCAGGGTTGCGGCGGCCATGACATTCTGTTGTGGTGTGACGAAGATGTCGTGGTCGCCGACTCTAGTCTGGAGGATCTGTTGCTGAGCGGTTTGCCCAGCTCTACGTAACTCATTGTTGTGGGCCTCGCGTAAGGCCTCCTCCTGTTGCCGCAATCGGTGGGCCTCCTCTTCTTGCTCCTATTGTACTCGGTGCACCTCCGGTGGAGGGGTTGATGCCATGAAGATCTCTCAGGGCAGAAGGAAACTCGCCAGACTAGTGTCTGAACTGGTGTTTGAACCGTTGTCCGACTTGGAGTTAGAATCCGAGTAGTTGATCGGAGTAAGGACGACTCCGACCTCCCTAGATCCAATCTGGAGCGGCTCTGGGCCATGTCCAAACTAAACCATAGGGGATCAGGTCTGCCACGTGGGATGTAGATCCACGGTGTCTCCGAGTCTGCAAGGGAGATTGACGATCTCTCCCCCGCCTAACCCGACCCGGGCCGGCAAGAGGCCAAGCGCGAGTCGGACGCTGAAGGAGAGCGTTGTCCCGAGACCCAGACAGGTGGTAGATCGCCGCAGCAAATCGACGAGGGTGGCTGCAGCGTCTTGTGGGCTGACTAGCACGGAGTCGGCTGGTTCCTCGACCGGTTGTATCAGTCTGCGTCGACCAAGGTGAGATTGCCAAACATGTCGGCGACGAAGTCAAGGCTTCCGAATGAGATTGTATCTCCGGGGGAGAATTTGTCGCCGTCGACTCCGGTTGCTGGATCCATCGAGCTTGTAGATGTAGATCTCGCCAAAGCCCCTACCTGGCGCACCAACTGTCGATGTTTTACACTGGCAATATGATTATAGGGCTACTCATCGAATCAAAACTCAGTGGACTGCAAAGGAACACGGGGAGGTTTATACTAGTTTAGGCTCTCGATGTGAGGTAATACCCTACGTCCAGTTGTGATGTATTCCTTTGAGGATGTGTGTTTGCTTCTATGAGCTTCTGCCCTCAGGAGGCGCCATGCCTCCCCTTATATACTGGGGGACAGGGGTATAAGTAGGAGTCCCAGCCGGATTACAGCCTAGGGATCTCCTCTTAGAGATATAATCTACCCAACTAGGACTGTATATTCCTTATCATACAAGGCAAAGTCTACCGGGTTCTGTCATATCTCTAATTATAAGGCTAGGCCCATCCTCTATCCGAGTGGCCCATATGTTTGTGATGAGGTACCCGGGGCCCATGGCCTCCACACTTCTATGCCAATCATGTTTGATCGCACAGATCATCCCGATCAGGTTACTCATCTAGAACGCTATCCACTCGTCCTGGACCCAGTCATCAGGAGCATCAAACTGAAGAAGGTTCTTATTGATGGAGGCAGTGCTCTCAACATTCTATTCGCCAAGACGCTGGACAAGATGAAGATTCCTCGTTCAGAGCTATGACCAAGTACAGCGCCCTTCCATGGGGTAATTCCCGGCCAATCTTCTACTCCACTTGGATAGATAACTTTGCCAGTTACTTTTGGCACGCGGGATAACTTCTACACCGAGAATATCTGTTTCGAGTTTCCCGACTTCGAGGCCGTGTACCACAGATACTTAGACGGCCGGCACTAGCCAAATTCATGGCTGTGCCACATTACACCTACATGATGCTCAAGATTCTAGGACCAACTGGAGTCCTTTCTCTCCACAGCAATGTCAAGCAAGCCTTCACCTGCGACAAGGAGAGCTGTGAGCTAACTCAGTCTCAAGAAGCAGTAGTCGGGTGCAACAGCATTCGGCTAGCCGCCACAATGGCAAGAAAGGACAATCATGTTCCAGTAAGAAAAGCAGCCAACTCAGGAATTTTAGCGGACTTCGAAACAAAGAAGATCCCCCTGGACCCTTCTGGCCCCTCCTAAACTGCTCTTGTTGGGACCGGACTCGACCCCAAATAGGAAGACATGCTCGTCACCTTCCTCTAGGCGAACAGGGATATCTTTGCATGGAAACCTTCCGACATGCCTGGTGTACCAAGGGAGGTGATCGAGCATTCCCTCAACATCAAGCCAGACTCCAAGCCAGTGAAACAACGGCTACGGCACTTCGCATAGGACCGCAAAGATGCTATTCAGGAGGAGATAACCAAGCTCCTTGCAATCGGGTTCATCAAAGAGGTCTACCACCCAGATTGGCTAGCAAACCCAGTCTTGGTCTGGAAGAAGAACGGTAAATGGTGCATGTGCGTCGACTACACCGACTTGAATAAAGCGTGCCCCGAAGACCCATTTGGTCTACCTAGAATAGATCAAGTGGTGGATTCCACTACGGGGTGCGAACTTCTAAGCTTTCTCGACTATTACTCGGGATATCACCAAATCAGCTTGAAGCAGGAAGACTGCCTGAAGACTTCTTTCGTCACACCGTTTGGAGCATACTGCTATATCACTATGTTGTTCAGGTTGAAAACGCTGGAGCAACGTACCAACGAGCAATTCAGCGGTGTTTACACACTCAACTCGGGCACAACATGGAGGCGTATGTCGATGATGTGGTGATCAAAACAAAGTCCAAAGAAGACCTCATTGCCGACTTGGAAGAAACTTTCCAAAGCCTTCGAAGATTCAAGATGAAGTTGAATCCGAAAAAGTGCACTTTTAGTGTACCGTCCGGAAAGCTACTTCGCTTCATCATATCGCATCGAGGCATCGAGGCCAATCCAAAGAAAATCAACGCTATCATGAACATGGCAACCCCAACTAGCCAGAAGGACATCCAGAAGCTGACATGCTGCATGGCATCACTCAGCCGATTCATCTCCCGACTTGGCGAACGAGGCATACCCTTTTTCAAACTACAGAAGAAAGCGGACAATTTTCAATAGACACCTGAAGCCCAGCAAGCCTTCGAAGACTTCAAAAAATTTCTCACATCACCACCAATGTTGGCGTCACCTATGCCCCAGGAACCAATAATGTTACACTTGGCGGCAACCACTCAGGTAGTCAGCACTATGTTGGTAGTCGAGCGATAAGAACTAGGTCACATACAGAAAATTCAACGGCTAGTCTACTTCGTCAGCGAAGTCCTAGCCAACTCCAAGATGAAATATCCTCAAGTCCAGAAGCTGTTATATGGCCTACTCATCATTGTCCGAAAGTTGGTGCACTATTTTCAGTCGCATCAAGTCACCGTTGTCACATCGTATCCACTTAGGGACGTCCTACACAATCGTGAGGCTACTGGCGGAATCGCTAAATGGGCACTCGAGTTGATGGCGTTTGACATCATTTTTCAACCACGGACATCAATTAAATCTCAAGCTCTAGCTGACTTTGTGGCCGAGTGGACAGAAGTTTAGATGAATACAAACGTGGGCAAGCTAGAGTACTGGACGATGTACTTCGATGGTTTTTTACGGATTGGTGGCGTGGGGGCTAGCGTGGTGTTGACATCACCCACCGGCAAAAAACTCAAGTGATGGCAACGGGGTGCCCGATCTTCCATTAGGCAAAGGTAACTCTCGATTTGGTGGAAATTTAACACTCACGATCCGGCTTCTGATCACCAAGACCCGAACCCTGCAATCGCAGTACCACGTCTCCTCTCGTTATAAACCGTGCGCTGCCCGGTTGACCTCGCCACGAAGGCTAATCCCTACATGCGAATCGAAGAACACAAGCAAGAACAAGAAAGATTGCAACTCAATTGCAGATGAATGATTATACTCTCGAGTTGGGGTCTCACAAACCGATAAACGGTGAAACTGTTCAAGGACAGAATAATCTAAGCAAAACCCACCTTAAACAGCAGTGGCTGCGGAATATATACGAGTTAGGACATCCTAGGGTGAGGGTTTGCCCTGTGAGGGCGCACTCCTCATGGGTTTAGCCCACGACACAAGTACAAGGCCCAAGGCCCAAAACAGACTCGGACTGGAAGAGTTATGTGTCTTGTTTCGACGATTCTGGACAGCTCATAAGGAATTTTGATGTGAAACCAAAACCATCTGAAATTAGACTTCATAAGCTTTCCAACAAGTACTTGTAGGCCCTGTAACTCCTTCTGGATCAAAACCGTTTGAAATTGACGTTGTCTCCCAGCCCGAAACTGAAACGGTCTCGGGAATAGGAGTTTACTTGCACTTGTTGTCTTCACTTCAATATATGGTTTCTTGAGCTATTCTCCATGGTCTTCTCCCAGGTTCCTAAGAATAATAAAATCATCACAAGAATTAAATAGCATGCCATTCGTAGAAATATTCTCATCTAAGCTTAGGAACGCATTCACCTAGCGATTAAGTTGACGAGCACGTGCACGTGTAATTGGTCCTTGGATCGGTTGCACATCTTGTTCATCATGAAGAGGTTGTAAGTGTATATCTAAAGACATGATGTCCTCATCATCAAGTATATCCTCTAGATTCACTTTCCAGCTTCCCACAACGTCGCCGAGTACGAGGCACTCATCCACGGGCTCCGCATTGCCATATCACTCAGCATCCGTCGATTGGTCGTACGCGGGGATTCTCAACTCGTGGTCAACCAAGTCATGAAAGACTGGACATGTCTCGACGATAACATGATGGCATACTGTCAGGAGGTCCAAAAGCTGGAAAACAAGTTCAATGGGCTAGAGATAACTCATGTATTGCGATAATACAATGAAACGGCAGATGAATTGGACAACATGGGATCCAAATGAGAAGTGGTCCCAACTAGGGTTTTTGTCAAGCAACTATTAGAGCTGTCAGTCAAGAAGAAACCAGCACTTGAATAGTCAGGGGCTACACTAGAACCAGGTGTAGCTCGTCCAGCACCTTCACAACTAGCCTGCCTGAGTGCCCTCAACTCATTTTCCATTTCCTGCATTCTAGCTAGCAGCTCCGCCTGACTATTGCTCTCTCCGTAGGCATTGCCTCTCAGCTCTGGCCGACTACGCTTCTTAGGTGGCATCACTGCAGCCACCACAAGAGACAACCAACAAACCAATTAATCCCAACATTCTAAAGAAGAGGGCAAACGTTAAATAAAACAAGCATAGAAACAAACATATACACCCATACCCCCCACCTACCTGTGCAAGTGTGTCAAATTAAGCCTTATCTTCCTTTCCTAGAATCAAAACCTAAGCTCTGATACCAACCGTAACACCCCACAAAACCTTGCCTAAAAAGCAACCAAAAAGGATGGCAAGGAGGCTATCCAACAAAAAAATTTCGGCAGCATGACCTCTATAATGGAGCAATGCGGAAGCAACAACATAAGGAGAGATAAAACTAAGTACCACAACAAGATAAAGCATCCTAATGAGCAGCTCAGTATTAAACAAAGTCTGACAAGAACAACCTAACAACAACCACAAGGTCTAAGTTAAGGTTATCTGAAGAACAGAGGCTCCAAGTTCTGGTACTATTATTATTACCGCACAAGTTTCACACTAATAGATGACGTGAATGTGTAGTTTGTGTTGCTACTTTCCCACCCTTCAAGCAAAAGCCACTTGAGTACCTTGAGAGATAGAAAGGGGGGTGAGATATAAAATCTCAGCAAGTAAACTACTTTAACAGGCTATTTAAACTGCAAGATTAGTAAGCATCAATTTAATCTTCAATTACATGCTAACAAAACATAAAGCAATGAGATACCTCCAACAAGCGAAACAACCGCATATAAGATAAGGATTGGTCACCACCGAACTAGGGAGAAGCATAGCCTCCCACAAACACTCCCAAAACCTTAAACCAAGGCATGTATGTCATGGTCAGTTGGCAACTTGGAGCTGGCACAGTTGTTGGAGATGGGAGGCGAGCTGGGTCAGGACCTTGTTCATTTTTTCTGAACGATTGACAATCTTCTGCTCAGAGTAAAACAGAGTCAAAAGGCAAAGTACCAGGTCAAATGGGAACTGTCCAGAAGTCAACGCGGCAAGACTTACTACATACCTGGACTCCCATGGACGCGGCAATTGCAGCACGTAGAAGGACTTCGTGCTCCCTCGATGCTGCTTGTTCGTCATGCTCATAGCTCTCCGCTACTCCCTCGGGGGTAACCCAATGAAATGTTCTCGGGAAGTTGTGCAGAGGGTCTTCAAGCCTGGGGAGGTATGCTTCATTGGAAGACAACGAAGAAATTGTTGGAGATGAGGTCCCGATTCCAAACTCGGCAGCTGTGGGGGCTTCAGTGACATGCTCGGGGGCTAAAGCAACGACTTCGGCACTCGCCCCTTGGTCGGTCGGTGCTGGTGGTCCTGCCATTGAGACTACTTCAGCTTCTGCAGCTGGGGTAGCCTCTGGCTCAATAGATGAACTTGCCAGGCTGGCTCGGCTGGGGTTAGCTTGGTGATAGGAACAGCTGGCATAGTCCCCTTGGGATCTATGTCAACTCACTTCCTGCACAGTATGACAAATATCAAGGCACTATCACTTCATTCAAGATTCTTGGAAGATTGAAGATTGCTTACCTCTTGGAAGTCTTGAATTTCCATGAGGGGGCCCTAGAAGATATTGGCGGTGCAGAGCTATTGGCTATCGGGCCAGTTGGCGTGGCAGTCGGCGGTGGCGATTTACCCCCAGTCGGTTCTGTTTCTGGCGTAGCTGACTAAGGCGTCGAGGTACTCGATGGCGCCGCCCTTGGGCTCGATGTTGCTGATCTTGTACTCAGCAGCGCCAGCCTTGGTCTCGATGTTGCTGGGCTCAATGTTGCTGAGCTCAGCAGTGCTGTCCTTGGGCTCAATGTCGCTAGCCTCAAACTTGGAGAAGATGGTCTTGGGCTTGGCGGCCTGGGGGCTAAACTGGTAGGGTCTTTGATCTTCAAACTCCCCGGTGCTGCACTTGGCTTACTTGCTCTTTTCTTGCTCGGATCTTCAATGGGTTTCTTCCTAGCCCTCTTGGAGTTGGGTTGGGTAGCAGAAGGGCTGGCCGGCCTCTTCTTCATTTTTGTGGCCGATAGGGTTTGAGAATCATCATCAAACTCCTCACAGTCCTGCAAATATTTCAACAACATACATCATATATTGCAGAACAATTCAAGACAAATGTCCACAGATATTTATCACCAATGGATAGCGATTCCAAATTAGATTTTCAAGATTACCTATGGCTAAGGCCTTTTCTGGCTATAGGCTACAGTGGCTCGAACAGCGTCTTCTGTCTCTACAGCCCCATTGACAAAAAAGACGAGCAAGGTGTCAGTCACCTTGTTCTTATTAGTCAAGTCCGGGTATTCTCGGTTGGGATCGTTTTTGCCTTGGTAATCCCAGCCGAAGTGGCTTCTCAGCGGCGGGCTTGATGCAGCAGTTCAAGAAACACCTCACCACCTAGGGACCAGTTAATCCCGAGCTCTTCAATTGATCAATCTTCTCCATCAGTTGGTACACTTGGCCCATCTCTTTGTAGCTTGGCACAGAAGACCAGCTGGGTAGGACCACCAGAGAAGAGCCTATGAAAGGGGGTAGAGAAGGTTCGAGATTGGAACAATAGAATCATTATCTATGCTAGCCCTTGAGGGAGGTTTTCAAAGGAACACGGAGATAGATCTTTTTCATTTCGTTCCTGAGTTGGAGACCGGCTCCCCCAACCACTTGGACTTTGTTTTTGGATGGCTAGGGCTTAATGTGGACCAAATATCGAAAAGGTTGAAATAGGGCTTAACCCCTAGAAAACATTCACACAATGTGGTGAAAATGGTGATTTGTAGGATAGAGTTGCGATTCAGATTCACCAACTCTAATTGATAGAAGGACAAAAGTTGGCAGAAGAAATCTGAAGAGGGAAGAGCAAGACCATGGTGAAAGAAAGAGGTGAAGATGACGGTCTCACCAGATCGGGGTGCCGGCATAGATTCCCCTTCGGCGATGCACCAATGGATGACTTCTTGTTGCTGCAACAGCAATTGCTTCTCCAAGTATTTCAGCTTCGTCGAACTGCAGTCCGAAACCGGCCAAGTTTCAGCAGACATCTCTAGGATCTCCGAGGCTCTTGGCATTGTTGGGAGTGAAAAGATTTGGGGAAATGCTAGACACATGTGTTCAGGTATCTGCATTATTTACCAGGTATTGAGGATACATCCTTATAAGGATCGACAGCTGGTCTCCATTAAAATTGGGGATGTAGGTATCTCTCAAGAACATCTGACCACATATTGGGTTAAAATCCATAAAGTGGTACTTGGCTTACATGCTTAGCCACCAATTGCTATGAGCAAAAATTATTCCAACTGACATGATGCTGAAGAGTGTACATACCATGTAGTATACTACTCGGGAAAGACTAAAAGGTTAAAGATCTTTGACTTTATGTTTAATTGTTTTACAATTAAGCACAAAACCGGAGGGGAGGCTACACCTAATAGGTGCGCCTATTCGGTGCACACTATTCATATTTCTCCATGAAGCCGTTCATAGCCTCGTTGCCAGCTGACATGAAGCAGGACTCGGGAGAAGTAGCACTCGGACAAAGAGTACTCGGGAATTCTTCACCGTGGAGGATGAGCACTCAGCATCAGCTGTGACTCAACTATGAAGGTCTCAGGGGTTGCTGTGGAGGCCATGGGCCCCAGGTACCTCATGAGAAGCTATTAGGCCACTCGGACAGAGGATGGGCCTAACCTTGTAATTAGGGATACAATAGGACTCGTCATACATAACCTTGTACGACAAGGAAAGGATACAGTCCTAGTCGGGAACGTTGCATTCCTAGAAGGAAATCCCTTGGTCAGAGTTTGACTGGGATTCCTACTCTATAACCCTGTCCCCGGTATATAACAGGAGGCAGGGCGCCCCCTAAGGGCATATGAAAATCTCACTAGAGAAACCTCAAAAGCAATACACCACAACTGGATGTAGGGTATTACCTCACCTTGAGGGCTTGGACCAGTATAAATTGTTCGTATTCCTTTGCAGTCCATCAAGTTTAGGTCTCATGAGTAGCCTCATATATTTATTGTCAATACAAAACATTGACAGAAATGATGTAACTTGCCTTGCTCCGGCTCGGTGAATTCGGCAATGACTTCGTAGTAAACTGGAGGGTCGACTACGTTGGATTCTATAGAAAATAATACAAAAACAATTAAAAAAGTACATGTGACACTGAACAGGGGCTGAAAGTATTTTTAATGGATTCTTGGCATTTTTCTGGATTTAATGAAATTTGGATGGAATTAATCGGAGCTCATATGAATTAGTTATGAATTTTAGAGGTTTTACTGTGATTTTCCTATGCAAAACAATTTCTAAATGATTTATTGTGCATTAACAAGGATTTAATGCAACAGCGGACCACGGAGCTAGCGCCAACAGGCGGGACCCACGGATCAGTTGCCCATGAGAGTATAGCGCATGGTGGACGCAGTCCACACACGTGCGACTATGAACACAAGCACACGAGCGGCCCCGATCTGCCGAGGCAGATCGAACAGCTTAGATCAAGACGGGACCGAGCTCCGCTGGCGCGCGTGGCCCAATGGTCACCCCCGGTGACCATCCAGCGCGGCGGAGGGCAGTGGCAAGCGACAGAGGAGGTGAGGAATGCAACGGGGTGCTCACCGAGGTACGGCGACGGACGGAGAGCGGTGAACAACAGCGAGCAGAGGGGATTCGCGGCGGTGAGATTCAGGTAGACAACGGCAATGGCGCTCCGGCGGCACAAAGCAACGACGGAGGTGTGGATGAGGTGCGGGAGAACCTGGCGAAGGTGTAGAAAGTGTTAGGAGAGAAAAAGAACGAGTGGATTGACGAAAATCCGCGGCAGACGACCGGCAAAGAGGCTTACCGAAAGGGATGACAGAGAGAATGGAGTTCCAGCGGGAATCCGAGGCAGCCGACGGTGGAACAGGACGCAGCAGGGTGCGGCGAAGCTAGCGAGCACAAGCATGGTAGTCGGCGGTGGATGTAGCAATGGCGACGTGTGACTGGAGTTGGCGGAGCACAGCAGCGGTTTGGGAACTCGGTGCGGATGGGGTTAGGGTACTCGGCAGATGGGGGCAACTGAGGGGATAGTGAGGGCGGAGCACGAGTAGGGTTTTTATGTACTTGGTTACGGGAGTTCGTGGCCGGGTTGGCCGAATTTCACAAGAAGGTGGGGTGGCGGCAATGACGGGATAGGCGACCGCGTCTGAGTCATTTGAACCACGTGCGAGGGCAGGAGATCATGGGCAGAGGCGAAATCGCATGGCGGGGGCGAGTGGATCCCCTCTGGCCATTTTGGCCGGAGGTTGACGACGGGTCCGACATGTGGACCCTAGTCCCACATGTCGGCAGGAGGGAGAGAGACATAGGTGAGCGGACAATGGCGAGCAGGTCCTGGCTGTCAGCGATGCAGGGGAAAGAGAGGTGTGGGCGCTGGAGCTAACGGGCGGGGCCCACGCAATAGACAAAGAGAGGAGAGGCGCGCGCAGTTGCAGGTGACAGGTGGGGTCAAGGGGAGCCGCACGTGCGGCACGGGCCAGGCAGGCGAGGAATAGGACTGGGCCAGCGACCGGCGGGAAGAAAAAGAAAGAAAGAGAAAAGGGAGAGAAAGGGAAAGAAAAGGAGATTCCAAGAGGATTTTAATTCCGATAATTCATTTTGATTTATTAAAAATACTTCCAGTGCTCTAAAAATTGGAGTAAAATTCCTATTAGTGTATTTTGGCAAGGAGAATATAGAAAAAATATTTTCAGCCCTGATAATTTATTATTTTGCATTTTACTTATTTAATTAATTTCCTTGGCCTTTTAAAATAATTTCTTTGGGGATTTTTCTTTAATATATTTTGTATGGCTCTTTTTACAGGGAAAAATTCAGGGTGTGACAAGACATGGGTGATTTTAAGACCGTTGAATTTGTTCTCCAACTTGCGTACCTCCTGGTAGTATGCCATCATGTTGACATCCGAGCAAGACCAATCATTCATGACCTAGCTCACACAAGTTGTTTGTCCTGATGAACACAATTGTCGGACACCGAGCGAGATGGCAAGGTGGAGCCCGTGGATGAGCGCTTCATACTCGAGAACATTATGAGATGTTGGGAAGTTCATTTCCAGCACATATTTGAGTTTTTCTCCTTTGGGTGATGTCAGCATGACACCAGCCCCTGCTCCTCTAATTCGTAGTGAACGTCGAAGTACATTGTATAGTACTCAAGAGTGTTCATAGGCAACTAAACTTATCTCCACTTGACCACGAAGTTGGCGAGTGCTTGAGACTTGATTACTGTCCTTAGCTTGAAGGTGATGTTGAACGCCATCACTCAAGTGCCAATTTAGCAATTCTGCTAGTGACTTCTCTGTTGCGAAGGACATCACCTAGTGGAAACAACGTGACGATGGGGACTGGGTGCCCTTGGAAATAGTGCACTAGTTTCCAGACAATGATGAGTGTGCCATAAAGCAGTTTCTTGGATTCTCCTAGGATTTCACTGACAAAGTAGACCAGCTGTTGTACCTTCTGGATATGACCAACCTCTTAGCACTCAACAACCAACACCGTACTAACACTGTGAGTCATTGTGAGGTATACATAAGCGGCTCTTGGCATGGATGATACAATAGGGTGGGATAGTCAGGAATCTCTTGAACTCTTCAAAGGCTTTCTGGCTTCTGGCGTCCACTAAAAATTGTCAACTTTCTTCAAGAGCTTGAAAGGACACGCCGTTCCACTGGCCAGGAAAAAAATGATTGAGTGCACCTCACAACTAGTTAGCTCTTGAACTCTTTTTGCTAGTCGGGGGCGCCATCTTCATGATTTCATATGATTGCATTGATCTTTTTAAGTTGGCCTATGCGATGGTATGACACGATAAGCTGAGTAGCTTTCTAGAGGTATCCAAAGACACACTTTTATGGGATGAGGTTCATCTTGAACGCCCTTAGGCTTTCAAAAATTTCTTCTAAGTAAGCAATGAGGTCGTCTTTGACGTTGGTCTTGATCACCATGTCGTCCACATAGGCTTCCATATTGCATCCAAGTTGAGAGCGAAGACACCGCTATCTTCAACCCGAAAGGCACTGTGATATAGCAGCATGCTCCGAACGGCGTAATTAAAGAGGTCTTCATGCAATCTTCCTCCTTCAAGCTAACCTGATGGTACCCCAAGTAGCAGTTGAGAAAGCTAAGTAACTCACATCCTGCGGTAGAATGATGTAAGGACACCGAGACTTTGTACCCGAGACTTGTACGTATTTTGCAACTCGCCACGTATCGATGTTTTACATCGGTAATAAATATATGGGGCTACTCGTGAGACCTAAACTTGATGGACTGCAAAGGAACACGAATGATTTATACTGGTTTAGGCCCTCGAGATAAGGTAATACCCTACATCCAGTTATGGTGTATTGCTTTTGAGGTTGTATGATTTTGATCTTGGTGATCTTGCCCTCAGGGGGTGCCCTGCCACCCCTTATATACTGGCGGACAAGGTTACAAAGTAGGAATCCCAGTCAGACTCCAACCAAGGGATTTCCTTCTAGGAATACAATGTGCCCGACTAGGATTGTATTTTTCTTTGTCCTATAAGGTTATGTCGCCGAGTCCTATTGTATCCCTAATTACAAGGCTAGGTCCTTCCTCTGTCCAAGTGGCCAATAGCTTCTCATGAGGTACCACGGCCCATGGCTCCACACCACATGAACGCTAACTATTGTAGTGGTGGCATCTACATAAAACAAACAATTACTGTAACTACCCACACCTCAAAGCAGACTTGACGTCACGAATAACAAGTACGATACAAACCCTAGGCACCGTACTTTAAATAAATGAAATACTCGATAGAATAGCCTCTACCAGTCCTCCCCATGATATGTCCATCAAACCACACGATGATGGTGATCAAAAGACTGCATATCATGGAGGACTCGATCTACATCGTCTATTAAGCAAGTATCTTAACTATTTCTAGTTGATACTAGTGTTCGACTAGCTCCCAGGAAAAGTGCTAGTCTCACACTTTCATCTCAAGCAATGATATACATAACAATAGGGTAAACGAATAAATAAAACTAAATTTACAACTTAACAGTTTACATAGGCTGACCGGCCAAATTTTACGGTTCAACGGAAGCTTGTCTACCCATACCCACAAGCAACCAACTAGGGGTTAGCCCCCTAATAGAACCTTCCTGAAGAAGCAACAATTCCTGTTAAGCTCTCAACCTAAATGTCTCATCACCTGAAATCAAGACTAAACCAACAATATACAACAATGGAAGAGTCAGTACATTATCGAAATAATGTACTGGCAAGGCAAACCAAACATGCTACATGCAAACTATAAGTCAAGGAAGGCTATTTGTGGTTTCATTTTCAGCATAAAGCAAATTTTGTTTCACAACCATTTTGCAACGTTGATTTAGAAAGGATTTAAACAAGTACAAGTATATATATATCATGCTTGCTGCCCTACACGGCATCAAGCCAACATCTCCGCATCCATAATCTCATCATCTCAAAATCACCATACAAGTCCCAAGTTCACAACCACATTTATAAGCATAAGTCTATACTCAAGACACTTCACTATGCCGTTCATGACCGCGAGCATGGCTAATCGATTAGTTTTGACTCTGCAGAGTTTGTACATCTTTACCCACATGATGTGACATAAGCCAAAACGGGCTACACCCTAGGTTGTTTGATACCCGTTGGTATCCACACTATACACGTTGAGTGCGGCCTAGATGTCACAACTTAGGCTTTACATTACTAAGTGTTTAACCCTGCATCAGTGACGGTAAGCAGGACTCCACATCGAGGGGCTACCTCGATGCCGCTAGGTGGTGGGCCCATGCCTTAACCTAACGCCGTGGCAGTAACCCTTTGTCTCCCAACGAGGCACTATACCGTTGTATTGGACAGACTTAAGACACCTAACGCCATTATGGGCCATTAGGTAGTTCCTATGAGCTAATATTGCGACTTAACCCATACTACTTTGTCCTACCATATGCAAGGCTAAACACTGAGCAACTTAATGAGCTAAGGCCATCCCATACTAACACATGTGGTTGCACGGTATACATAAGTTAATGACATTGAGTTCGGTCCTTAATTGACTCAGGCGAACACTCCCCCTTATTTGGTGTACAACTACTCATATGCACCACTTGCCGCCCAAGTCTAAAACAAATTTTTCGCTAATTTTGGTTTGCAAATAATCAGAGGCTTCACTCTTGTCCAGAAATTGTAAAATGCCCATTTTTAACATGTATAAAGTGACCATTATATTAATTAGCATATTTTTAAGCATGGCTAAGCATATGAGAGCATAATAAGCAGGTATAAGCCCATTTGAGCACAAGTAAGGTACTCTAACCATCGCTAGGGTTACAAACAGCAAGGAAATACAAGCATTCAAGGTTGGTTATGCAGCAAGTAGGATATAGCTACCATTTACCCACATTTTAAGTAACGATAGTACAATTACGTAAGCAATTTTGCAAACAATACATTTCATTTCACCCAAAACATAGGATTCAACTTATTCAAAGAAGGAGGGGAGAATACTTGCCTTAGTGTTGAGTACCTAGAGTGACAATTACCTCACTCCTCCACTGTCTTCGGATTCGTCCTCTAAAAGAAATTAACGTTTGATCGAATAAATAACAAAAAATGTGAAAAATCCAAAATGCTCTAACATGCATGAGACCTACATGGTGGTTAGGTACTAACCTAAGGTGAATTTAGGTGAAAGAATTTCTATTTTATCATTTTTTTATTTGGGAGTTATGGATTTTACAAGTTCTTCGGTTGAAATACGACGTTCCAACTCCCGGACGTGTGGATACCGGTAGAGACGCTACTGCATTGCGGTGTTGGTCGGCGGGGAACATGAGATGGCGATCGCGTCAGGAGGAGACGCTCGCGCAAAGGAGGTGACAATTAGGTTAAGGAGATCGACTATGTTGTCAAAGAACTACAATGGGAATTGAGAGTGGACTGTAGTAGTAAATTCTTTGTATTGATCTCAAAAACCTTGCCACTACAGTGGCCTAGGTACCTATATATAGGCCTACGAGTACAACTACAGGCTCTAGGGTTTTATTTACAGGTGGTATTACATCATAGCCCCTTGATAGGGTCAACTATAGGGGTAGTTTTGTCTTTTCTTGACTGTTGGCCCCCTGATGGGCTATTGGGCTGTCGCGCGGGCCCGTGAGGCCCTCATCTGGGCCGGGCCCTTGGTGGCCCTTTGGCCTTTTCAGCCATCTCTTCTTAGTCGGGACGGCCGCCACAAGGTTCTGCCCGTGGGGCCGCCTCTTCGGCCTTCTTGGGGCCTTCGCCCGTGGCCCTTCATCTTCGCTGAGCATATTGCCACCTTCGCCTTTGAGCTCTGCCCTTCGCCTTCATGCCTTTAGTCTTAGGCCGCCGAAGAGGCTTCGTTAGGTGGCTTCGGTCTTGATACTTCCGAAAAGGGGACGGTCCGAAGGGGTTGCGGCCTGCCTCCCACAAGCCCCTCACGTACAAGGGTGAGCTGCGATTCGGCTGAGCTTGTGGATACCATCTCTCGCCATGCAGGCCACTCGCCGTTCCTTCTTCGGCCAAGTATAGCTCAAGACCTTCAGTTCCGGTTTGCCGCACCTCGGTGGGGCTCTTCGGCCGCATGGGGTGATGAGGGCAATTTTCGCGGGCCACGACACTTGTCACCACATGATAGTTTGTGGGACCTCTTGGCGGTTTGCCTCTTTCGACGCCCTGAGGCAATCGAGGCGGCAACAAGGTGGCTCGCCTCCCTAGGCACCATGTGTCGGCTGATACGGCGATGAGGCGAGTCGCCTTCCGATGCGCCGCATGGGCTTCTCATCTCATGCCACATGTCGTCTCACCATTGGCCAATTTTGCGCTCATGGCGGTTCGCCTCCCGAGGAACCATGTGGCGCACCGTGATTGGCTGATGCCAGGTGGCCTCGTCTATATATAGATGCGGCCGGCCCCCCCGTGATGCCACTTCTGTTATTGCCCAAGATAACGCTCTCCACTGTTCACATGTGCTCGCCGTTCTCCACGCGTTGAACTTCTTGTGACTTCAATCCAAGCCTTCTTCGCCCAACCTGGAGCCCATGGCTCCTCGAAAACCTACCTCGGCAAAGGACGGCGGCTGCTAGCTTGTCCGCCAATTAGACATCGACGGCTTCTACCGAAGGGGGGTCTTGCGGAAGGCTTCGCTCGAGCGCCCGGTGAGGACGTCGTTCCCGTGCCTGGTGACGACGAGACAATGGTCTTCACTGCCTATTTGATGCAGGGCTTCGGTTTCCCTGCTGTGAGCTGCTCCCCGAGGTGCTGGCCCTCTTTAACCTGGAGCTGCCGTAGCTTAGCCCGAACGCCTTCGTCCACAGCGCCATCTTCGAGTGTATGGCTCGGACCTAGGAGTTCGTCCCAATGGCGAAACTCTTCACTGTCGTTCACCAGGCTGCCCTCTACAACAAGACGGTGGCGACGCCAATTGGGCCGAAGAAGAGTGCATTCAGCTGCATAAACTTCATCACACGGCCGTACCAGGTTGATCTATGGCCTATTCCCTCTTCGATGCCAAAGTGGGAGAAGTCGTGGATGAGGCGGTGGTTTTACCACAAGAACTCCTATGCCGCCGGCTCCCGTGAGTTCAAGGCCCTATGGACGTCACTGAGCGTCCCCCGCTTCGACACTCGCCCGAAGGTTTCCTTGACAGGTGCACTGGAGGCCCACGCCAGCTTCTCCAAGTGATTGCGGGCCGCCTCAGCATTCGGGACCTGATCGAAGAGTACCTTATGATGGGCATCACTCCATTGGCGCAGTCGTGGAACATCACCATCGACCGCGACAATCGGATCTGCGATCTCCCAGCCATCACCGTCTCTGACGATCACCTCTATATGTTCTTTTGATCTGCTTCGACCTCCTGTTCGCCTACTAACTTTTGCTCTGATCTGCTCTGATTCAGGTGACTTTGCACAGTTTGCAGTTATCTCCTTGGACAAAGTGGTGAGGCTAGCGAAACGCCTCGTTGGGGATATGACTCCGAAGGAGTAGGGGAGATCATGAAATTCCTTAAAGGGGGAAGGGTGAACTGCGTATGCCTACGGCTTCGCCAGGAGGTGCCCCCGCGCGAGAACTTCGTCCAGCCTTAGGGCGATGATGGCGGAGACGCAGCGTGGAGGAGGTAGAAGAAGGCTGCGGGCAATGCAGCAGGGCCCTGTCAGATGGCCCCGAGGATGGTTCAGCCTCTTCGGGCCATCCGCCCTTTGCCGCCGCCAGTGGCTGAGGAAGATGATGAGGATGGCAACGTAGGGGACACAGACCTTGGGACCATCGGCCGAACCCCCAGCCCTGATGTCACGATGCCCGTTAGCGGCTGGGCAGGAACCGGGCCATCACCCGGGCATGGGTATTCGACGAGACGCACATCTTCGGCCACCCTCACCTGCCCCGAGAGTGCTGGAAGGGCGGTCCACTTCCAGTTCGCACTACTGGTGCTGGGCTCGGCGTTCAGCGACTCCGAGTCAACTTCACCGGTGCACCAAAGCCCGGTGGCAAAGAGGGTGAGAGTGGAGTCCCCCCCACCCGCTAAGGAGGAAGTCGTTGTAGACGATGACAGCGAGGACGCGGCAGAGGAGGTGTTCACCGGAGGCGTGTCTGAGCCCGCCAGCAGTAGTGGGCAGGGTGCCATGGAGGCTAGCAGGCAGCTGACCACGACGCTCTCTGCATCTGACACCATCCTTCTGGCACCAAGCTTCATCGCCGAGGACTTCTTCTTCCGCGACGAGCTCCGCTCTTTCGTCAAGGGCCTCAGCTCCTTGGCTTCGCCCTCGACTGTTTAGCCGGTCATCGATGACCGGTTCGACCTTGATGAGGCAGGCCTGTCTCTTCGCAGTCTGCTAACCAAGGTTTGTTTCCTCCAAGTCCTTTTTCTTCGGCCCGTATTTTGGATCTTTGGTTTCGCTTTGCTTAGCTTGTAGCTTCGCATTTTTCTAGGCGCTTTCCTTCATTGGGAGCTATGAGCATATGACACATGCCCGCTTGGATGGCCTCAAGTGCTACCAGCGAGAGGAGGCATCGAAGGCCAAGCAGCTATCACAGGAGTAGGGCATTCTCAAGAAGGTGCTCAAGGACGCCAAGGCCTCAAACTCCGCCTTGAGGACCGAGGCCGACCAGCTCCGAGCCCATCTCGCTGACTGTGAAGTTGAAGTGGAATGACTTCACGCCAAGCTCACCGAGGCAAAAGAGGTCAAGGCTAGCACTTGGCCTTTGGCCATCGACGCCAGTCATACGCTTCGCGTGGCGCTCACAAGGATAGGCGCCTTTCCTCCGCCACTGCCCGAAGATGAATCCCCCGCCGAGGCGTTCACCGACTAGTGTGTCGTGGCCGGGGGGGCGGTGGGCGATGTTTCAAGTGTCTTTGATGACTGCTGTGCCCATACGACGGGCTACGGCATCCTTTCGGGCATCCATGCCAGCGGCTACAACCACCTCGAGGACCGTGATGTCGAAGACAACAGCGTGTGGGAGGGCGGGGATGAGGTCCGGTCCCACTACTGATATTTCCGGAAAGGTTGGTGGGTACCGAAGGGCAAGGAGATAGCCGCCGAGCACCTCCGTGACCAGTTGGAAAGCGGAGGGAATGCGAGGCTGCTGAGATGATGCCCGAAGGTGGTGGAGATGTGCCAGAAGCCGAGGTGCCACCATAGGTGTGATGGCCTCCTTCGCCCGGCTTGTCTTTTGCTTCTTTTGGATAGCTTAGGATAGCTATTAAAGTCGAAGACCGGCTCCTTGTAAATTTTCTTTTGTAAGGCCTTTGCCCCACTTTTTCTTATGAATGGAAAAATCTTCACACATCAGGTGTCTATTAACCAAAAGCCGTGGCTTCCTCGCTTCGACTACCTAGGCCAGCGCTGAACTTCAAATTCGTCGCGTCTCGGCCGCCAGGGAAGATGAGGTATCCATGCCTTGAAGACCGTGTCCTGGCCATGGTTATAAACAGTCGAAGCTATGCCCTTTGTTCTATGGCGAAGTGGCTGCGGAAGAACCCTAGGCATAACGTGTCCGACTTCGACCAGGACTACCAACTTCGTCATGGTGATATGGTGAAGTTCTGGCGAACTTTTTAGCTATTGGCCCATCAAGAAAGGATTCGAAACCTCCGGTATGCCTTCATCCCTATCGACTCCCCCGTTCACGAGGTTCCTGTCGTCGTCCTGAAAGCGACGATTCGGTGGAGCATGGAGCGGCTGCTCGTGACTCCCCAGTCATCGACCTCACAGGCGACGATACTCCTTGGGAGACGGGGGTGCCTCGCGTGAGTACATATTTCAGCCAAGATATTCTACTCCTAGTCCTACTAGGAGTTTAGTTAGCCCTGTGGATTACAGCTCATCCCATAGCAAGGCATCGTCCTCTTCGGAATAGACTTGTAACATTGTACTGTAATGCGATGTGTATTCTTCGTATTTGGACATTCTTTTTCATTGAATAAAATCTTTTTTATTGGCATCTCCTGTCACTTTTGACATCGCATGGCTTTGATTGTCGTGGAGCCGACACCTGTTCGATTTCTTTGTGTGTTCGTCACTCTATCCGGATCACGGACTAGTGGCGAAAGAGCGCGTCAGCCGCTCGCTGTCCCCTACCCTCAACGGACAGCACTCGTCGGGTGGGTTAGCTTTTCGCGTTTTGCACGGTAGCATTTTCTGCGGCCGAGCAATGCTTCGGCCACTCGCCATCCCCTACCTTCGATAGAGAGCGCCAAGTTATTGCTTGGTGCTCGTCGGGTGGGTTAGCTTTTTGCGTTTTGCACTAGTAGCATTTTTCTACGGCTCAGTGATGCTTCGGCCGCTCACCGTCCCCTACCTTCGACAGATGGCACCAAGTTATTACTTGGTGCTTGTCTGGTAAGTTATATTCCACACTGTGCATTTGGACGACACTACACAATTTCAGCATTTGATCGAGCGGTGCTTCGATCTTTTCGCTTCCACCGTTCGACGGAGCACTGATCAGGCGTTGTCCTGTTGGGTCACTTGCGACAAATGCAAAGACACAAGGAATTTTATACTGGTTCGAGCCTCCAATGTGGATAATGACCCTACTCCATTTTTTTTACATGTAGTAACACTTCAGCGAAGCGGCATTCCATGTGTGGTTGAGCTCTTCGCCTTCCATGGTCACTAGTTTGTAAGCCCCTTCGCATGATTTGCGAGCCACCAGATATGGTCCTTCCCACTTCAACTCGAGCTTTCCCACTGCTAGGGGATTGTTTTTCTTTTTGAGCACCATGTGCCCTGGTAAGATCTCCTTTGGCCGTACTTTCCTATTGTACAGTGCTACGGTCGAAGCGAAGTATTTCTCCATGTTCTGCAATGCTTCAACTCTCACTCCTTCGAGCAGCTCTAAGGCTGCCTCCCACCCTGCCTCGTCCCCGGACATCGTGACCCAGGGCGAGTTTGCGCCAAGCTCGCTTGGGGTCATGGCCTCTTCGCCATATATGAGCATGAATGGGCTAAACTTTGTTGGTCGTGTCGGAGTGGTGCAAAGCGCCCAGAGCACTGATGTGAACTCGTCGGGCCATCTTCCTTTTGGCGCTTCGTCGAGCCTTTTCTTGAGGGCTTCTTGGATCTTACCATTTGCTCTTTCGGCTGCCCCGTTCGACTACAGGTGTGTGATGGATGCAAAGTTGATTCGCATGTCAGCCCCTCGCACATTTCTTTGAATTTCACTGAGTCGAATTGCTTACTGTTGTTGGTGATGAATTCCCTAGGGACGCCGAAGTGGCAAATTATGTTCTTCCATATGAATCGCTGGACCACTGCCGAGGTTATAATTGCCAGCGGCTCTGCTTCGATCCACCGAGAAAAGTATTCTACTGCCATGATTGCAAACTTGTAGCTGTTTCGGGCCACAGGGAATGGCCCTATGATATCCAATCCCCACCTGGCGAAAGGCCATATTGGGGGAAGCGGCTGTAGCATGTACTGTGGTGCGTTCTGTGATTTGCCATGCTTTTGGTATCTCGAGCACTTCTTGATGTGTTCCTCGCACCGCCGCAAGATCATTGGCAAATACAGCCCCTGGCGAAGTATCTTGGCTGCCACCACCTGCGGTGCTTGATGCGCACCGCAACAACCTTCGTGCACCTCCCTGATCATCTCTTCGCCCTCGGCCTCAGAGATGCAACAAAGGAGCGGCTCCAGGATTTCACTTTTGTACAGCTGCCCATCGACAATCTTATACTTTTGTGCTCTTGCTTGCAGCCACTTTGACTCGGCTTCGTCATCGGAGAGCTTTCCTTCAGAAAGGAATCATACAAAAGGTGTTCGCCAGTCTTGTACGCCCTAGTCAATGTCCATTACTTGCAACGAGTCTTCTTCGTGCTTCGCACTTGGTGTGTAGATCACTTCGAAGAAGACCCCAGGCTGAAAAGGCCCCCCCAGTGCCCGCCGCCTTCGCCAGCGTGTCCGCTTCTTCATTTTTCCCCTCTAGGGAGATGCTGGATTGTGATGCCGGCAAAGGCCTTTTCCATGGCTCTTATGGCCTATAGATACTTCGCCATTCCTTCGTCCTTGGCCTTGAAGGTCTTGTCGATGTGGCCCGCAACCAACTTGGAGTTTGTCTTGACTAACAATCGCCGAGCCCCCAATGCCTTCGCCTTGCGAAGGCCAAGGAGGATGGCTTCGTACTCCGTGGTGTTGTTGGTGGTGGGGAACTACAACCTTGCCGCGTAGCGGATGACTGTTCCTATGGGCGAAATGAGGATTGCAGCCGCACCCGCTCCTACGTGTGACCAGGAGCCATTGGAGAACATTGACCAACAGTCCTCATTCGTTGGTAGGGCTACCTTGTCCACAGGCGAAGTCCACTCAGCGACGAAGTCAGCAAGAACCTGCGACTTGATCGCTGTTCGGGCAACATGACGAAGGTCAAAGGGGGCCAACTCTGCAGCCCACTTGCCCAAGCAACCTATGGCCTCCTTGTTTCGGAGCACCTCTCCGATGGGATACTGCAACGGCACTGTAATATTGTGTGCTTGAAAGTAGTGCTGAAGTTTTCGAGAGGCCATGATGAGGGTGTAAGACAATTTTTCGATCTCTGAGTATCTAATCTTTGCTCCTTGTAGTGCTTCAGAGATGAAGTATACAGGTGCCTACCCACCTTCGCCTTCGTGTACCAAGGCTGCACTCACCACCACCGGCGAGGCCGCTAGGTACAACAGCAGCTCGGCCCCTGCCTTCGGGCTGGTGAGTTTTGGTACTTCCTGGAGGTAGGCCTTGAGAGTTTTCAAACGTGGCCTAGCATTTGGCCATCCATTCGAACTTGCTGGCCCCTCGAAGAGTCTTGAAAAATGGCAGTGCCCTTTTCTGCCGACCTTGCCATAAAGCAACTGAGGGCACAATGCATCTTGTTTAGTCTTTGTACTTCGGAGCGTTCTTGGGCAGCTGCATTTGCTGGATGGCTTCAATTTTTTTGGGTTCACCTCGATGCCCCTTTCGTACACCAGGAACCCCAGCAGCTTGCCAGCCCAAACAACAAACACTTCTCAGGGTTAGCTTTGACCTTCGCCTTATGCAGGTTGTCGAAGGTTTCTTGCAGGTCGAAGATGTGGTCGATTGCTTTCCTGCTCTTGATGACTATGTCATCGACATACGCCTTGATGTTCCTTCCGATCTGTGCTTCTAGCACCTTGTACACCAAGTAGGCAAAGGTGGCTCCGGCATTCTTCAGGCCAAGAATGGCACTGTACTGGTACAGGATGTCCATGATGTCGAAGACTATCTGTTCGGTCCAGGCATTGCTATCCTCGCAAACGATACTTGGAGCAGTTTTGTCCCAGCGCACGAACCGAACTTCCACTGAAGCCTTGCAATGGGATCGTGGCCGGAGCAAGCGCTGCCTCAGGAATTCCCATTCGCCAGAAAGCATCGGCGAAGATAATGTCCACTGGGCTTCCTCCGTCTACCAGGATATGTCGCACCTCACACCTGGCTATATCGGCGGATATGACGATGGGGTCTTGATGTGGAAAGAAAACGCCTTCGGCATCATCTGGGCCGAAGGTAATTGAAGTTGAGGCGGAAGGGGGTGGCTTGGTTAGGGGCATTGTGGCGATGTGGTTAACCGCCCTCTCGTGCGCCTTCTTCTGCCTCTTCGAGTCCAAGCCTTCTGAGGAGCCCCCTGTGATTGCCGCGATCACCCTTCGCTGACCGTCCTGAGGTGCTTCTATTTGAAGCGGCCTGTTGCCTTCGGACTGGTCTATGGCTTCACCTAGGGTGGTCTCTTGTCGAGGATGGCCTTGGTCCCTCGCCCAGCGCACCCGAAACTGGATGTTTCATGCACTGCTTGGTGGTATGCAAAGCTTTGCCGTGGAAGGCACGAACTTGTCCCTTCTCCTCTTCGGCTTCTTTTTTTCGCCGATCCACCTTACGAGCTTTTGAAGTTTTGGCAGAAGGGTGTTCACTCTTCGACAGTCATGACTGCTTGCCTCTTTCGTCCCAGAATTTCTTCTGGCCAACTGGGGCATTGCGAAGATGTCGGCCTGGGTCTACACTGCGCCCACCAAGCCTTAAGCACCTTCCTGGTTGAGTTCAGCTTGGATCTCATTCCTTCTTTTGGTGTCCTCTTTGCCCCTTGCGTAGCCATCAATGATGCGAAACAACTCGTCCACCATTTTTGGCTGCTTTCTTGTTATCTTTTCGGTGAGAGGGCTTGTGAGGAGACTAGCCGAGGCGGCATTGATGACCGACGTTTCGGTTATATCTGGCACTTGGCATCTCGCTTGAGAGAATCTTCGGATGTACTCGCGCATGGATTCTCCAGGCTTTTGCCAAATACTAAAGAGCTCCTGCTAGGTCTTCGGCTCCTGATAGGTGCCCCGAAAGTTGGTGACAAAGACATCACGCAGCTGCTCCCAAGAGTATATGCTACTTGGCGGTAGGTTGAAGTACCATGACCGCGTGAAGCCATCGAACACGAGGTGTATGACCTTCGCCTTGGTGTTTTCATCACCGTGGGCCACTTCGATCACTGACTCGTAGACGAACAAGAACTTGCTGGGGTCTGAATCACCCGCGTATTTGGCGATTGAAGGGTTCTTGAATTGGGGTGGGATTGGGTGGCTTTGAAGCCCCCATGCAGCGAGGGCGCCGGCGAAGGGGCGATGCTGGGGTAAGGAACCCCGCAGATTGGTGAAGCTTGCCCCGGCTGGGCTAGGTGATGATGTGTGATGGCAGGGGCCACCCATCCCCCTGTGGGAGGGGTGGCTTCGACGGGCAGTAGCGAAGGAACTGCGCCTTGCCCCCTAGCGCCCAGCTGCCGAAGGAGGTTGGGGAGGCTGCTGCATCGGCGTAGACTGCACCAAGCTTGGGGCTGGCAAAGGAGCTACTACCGAAGCCGTTGGCCACAGTGCCATCACAGGGGGCGCTTGGGGCGGACGAAGCCGTCGCGGCCAGCTGCTAGATCACGAAGGCATTGTGGGCCAGAGGCCCCGGGAAGGCTGGAGAGGGCGGGGGCTATGCTTGGTGGAGTGAGAACGCCTGGGTGGACGAGACTAGAGCTTGGTGGAGTCCGAAGGCCTCGGTAGGTGAGGCCAGAGCTTGGTGGAGTCCGAAGGCTTGAGACTGTGCTTGCAACTGCTACTGTTGCTCCTACATCTAGTGAAGCATGTCTTGTAGCTCTAGACCACTATCTCATGGCCTCGAATTCTCTGCCCTCGGACTTCCACAGCGAATTCGTTTCTACACTGGTACGGCCATGGAGACAGAGGTGCTCCTCTTCAACTTGCTCCTCCTATGCTTTGACCTGTGGATCTTCGGGATGATCAACTTCTGTGTCTCTGTATCGGTGTGGGGCTGCTCACCGCCTCATCGACTTCCTCTTCGGAGGCATCTTGTCTTCGGCTTCTCACTTGGGGAGGGTTCCCCACGGACGGCGCCAACTGTTGTCGAAGAACAATAGTGGAAATTGAGAGTGGACTGTAATAGTAAATTCTTTTGTATTAATCTAAAACTTGCCATACAGTGGCCTAGGTGCCTATTTATAGGCCTATGAGTACAACTACAGGCTCTAGGATTTCATTTACAGGTGGTATTACATCATAGCCCCTTGATAGGGACAGCTACATGGGTAGTTTCGTCTTTTTTGACTGTAGGCTCCTTGATGGGCTATTGGGCGTCGTGCGGCCGGTGAGCCCTTATCTGGGCCAGGCCCTCGGTGGGCCCTTTGGACATTTTGGCCATCTCTTCTTACTCGGGATGGCCACCACAAAGTTCTACCCCCGGCGGGGCCGCCTCTTCGGCCTTCTTGGGGCCTTCACCCGCTGCCCTTCGTCTTCGCTAAGCATACTGCCACCTTCGCCTTTGAGCTCTGCCCTTTGCCTTCATGCCTTCGGTCTTGGGCCACCGAAGAGGCTTCGTTAGGTGGCTTTGATCTTGACCCTTCTGAACGGGGTACCAGTCCCGAAGAGGGTTGTGGCTGCTCCTCCAACAGACTACTCTACACCAGGCATGCTTTCGTCAGATTAGGCTACTCTGACTCTGCTTCCGCTACTCTGCGCATCGAGTGGTAACAATCCATGATCCTTTACTCACATTGTTTCCTGGTTTATGCGGTAGAAATTTTTGTTTTGTGCTATCGGGGTTGGTTGAGTTCACCAGATTGTCTAGTGTTCATCTAAGCCACACCCTAATGGGAACCGAGTCCTTGAGATTGTCTCGGATTGCCTAATTTGATTATGCCGGTAAGCTTCTTCTATAGCTAATGGGAACCGAGTCCTTGAGATTGTCTCGGATGGCTAATTTGATTATGCCAGTAAGGTTCTTCGATAGCCCTAATGGGAAAACAATTACTTGAGATTGTCTCGGATGGCTAATTTGATTATGCGGTATAGTTTTCTATAGAAAATATAGATTGGATTGTGGTGTAACAGCACTTTTGTTCATTGGTGCATAAAACATCTTTTTTCATCTGCATGCAGCTGCATGTCATCTTTCGTGAATGAAATCCCAGCCAATAGATAAAACTTCGTGCAATCTATATAAATTTTCCCACCGCCCTCCTCTAACCCTCAATTTTTAATCTACCAAAAATTCTGGAAAACTTCTAAAATTCCATACCTTACTACCAGCTGCCCCCTCAAAGTTTCGCAGTTTGAAGCAAGTTGGCCCATCAAACCATCTTCACCAAAATCTGCGTACTGTTCACTGAGAAGAGGTTTTCCTCTTCCTCTCGGTTTTATCCTATTTCTCAACTGTGACCAATTTGCCCTTAGGCAAGGTAGGTAACCCCTTTGGACAGACACTTTTTTTATGTTGGGCCCCACCTCTAATTCGGATCTGCAGCCCAGCCAGCCAGGCCAACCAGGGAGTCCTGTTCTCCATCACCCAACAGGATCACGCGAGGATCTCTCTCCGCCGTGCAGCTCAACCATGTGGCTTCCCTGATGCCCAGCCACGTGAGAGGGAGAGGCAGAGCGCCTTGGGACCTCGCGAGAATGCCCCAACAGCCTCAGCAGCGCCCTGCCCTGTGTCTATCTGCTGCACGCTTGCCGCGCACACACATCCGCGAGACCGAATGGAGAAGAACCAGCGCCCTCCCCTCTTCTCTCCTTCCCTTCCTTCTTCTTAACCAAGCCTCATGTCTCTGCCTCCCCAGCTCGCCCTTTTCTCATGCACAAGGACCCAGGGGATTGCCCTTGGTTCGCGGGATTCGTGGGTGCCGCCCACGGCGCTTGGCGAGCACACGCTTTCCGTCTGGGAGCTCCGGTGGAGTTCTAACCTTGTCTCAGTGTGTCACATGTGTTCCTGCCCGACCTAACTCCGTTTTTGCCTGGCAAGCAGCAGGCACCACCGCAGCCCATCGTGTTTTGCGACGGAGACGGGTGCGCGTGACCTTGCAGCGTGTTGACGCCAAATCGCGGGTCCGGTTCGGCGTCTGAGTGACACGCGAAGGCCTGGAAGATTTGCTTCACTCCAGTGCAGGTCCTAAGTTTGAGGTTCGTAGGCGTGCCAGTAATTTGACCATAATTGACAAGGAGGAAATGTTAGATCAATGAGCCAATCGGCTGGAAGCGATCTAGACAATCGTTTCATCGGCGATGGCGATGCACACTGTAGCACATACACATCGGCTAAAACCGATGACGGAAGAAAATAATGTAATATAATAAATAGTCATGCTAGCAGATCATGAAGGGATATTTTCGAAAACCGGCTATAAGCTGATAAAATAAGCAGTATAATGCAATAAAAAGCAAATCATAGATCCTAATTGATCATGATCTATTCTAGTGTTTACTGGTATGTTATGAAGGTGTGCTGCACCCGGGCCTTTGCTCCATATGGACTCCAAGATCTTCATCGCTGTCCGGGCCCATACTCTGCGTCCTTCCCGGGTCATGCCGGCCCTTACCTGGGGTCGTCCCGGGAACCTGCTTGTACTTGTGCTTGGATCGGCAGAATAAACATCGGCTAGCCCTTAGCCGATTGTGAATAATACAGGCAAGAATACATAATAAAATATGCAATAATCATAAATGATAAATAATTGATAAGCTAGCCGACTGCTTACAAAGCGAGTACAGGATAAAACAATGAATAAATGTAGTCGGCTTTAACAGGTAACTTATCGGCTAAGCATCCGATAACACATCGCACAACACATCGGCTTATTAGAGTAAAGCCTCATTATCGTTAGTCTAGTAGATCGGACCTAACGTTGCAGCACAGACGACAATGATAAACAATGCCTCAATGAGCCGATAGATATAATGTGATCGTGATGAAAATAACTTACGGCTATGCACTCCGATAAATACGGTGCACCAACATCCACGGCCCCAGCAGGATCGACTTATCACTAGCAGTTCAGTAGGTCGGACCTAACGATGCAGCACGAACTGATGATAAATCGCTCCCAGTAAGTTTGATACAGTCTGTGCACACGTGATGTGATTTACTAATCATCTATGAGATCAAACTGAACTGATGCAGCATAGATAAAGTTTAAATATCGTGGTAGCCGACTACCATAAACCAACTAGAATATCGGACCACCGAGGAGTCTAGCCGATTGGTAGTAACGGTGTGACGAGACTTACCTCTCGCAGGAGTTCGGACCTAACCGATGGCAGCCCGGATCGAGGAGTAGGGATGGCCGTCGAAGGGGTGGCGATGCGCCGAATTTGTATGGATCGTTGTGATATATTACAAGGTCCCCGGGCATACGTATATATACCCGAGTTCATGAGTCTTATAGGACACGGTATATGATTCCTATCTATAACGAAAACGCTAACAAGGCTGACCGACACACGAGGTTCAGGTTTCTAAAAGAATAGATAAACCTTTTCCTAATAACTATAGTAATTAATGGCCACGCACGGGTCTTTCACGGCTCCTTTCTCAGACTCGTCTGCTTTTGAACAAATTTCCATTTATCGAGTGCAACCTCCCTCTTGATCGAATCTGACACAGGTTCACCCACAATTTTGGCGTTAACCATGGCCCCCCAATTTTCGGAGTTCTCCTGTAGGATTTTCGAAATTTTCCAACTTTGGGCTCTAGATTCTCCCACTACGAGCGGCAAGATAACCTTTGCCCATAAATTTTGAAACAGTGCAACGGCCTCGATTCCGCTCGGTCATCATACCTATAAAAGCTTCGTCTCTTGCTTTTTTATGCTTTTAATCACCATAAGATACGCTTCATTTCCACATCGTTCACCAAGCTCTAGCGAACCCAGACGATCATCGCAACTTCTTCTCCGGACGTTGATCTCTGCATGTTTCTTACTCCCAAATGGCATCAGCATCTGTAGTTCTGAGGTAACTTCTACCACCCATTACTTTCCCCAATCTGCAATCTATACGACCGATCTGCTCCGTTTTTTTCATCTGTTCTTCATCGTGTTCTTGTTACTGTGTAGCATCTTAGAGCCCAGATCTTGATTTCGTCGCCGATTATCCTGGTTTTTTTTCTATCATGGCCCATGGGCAAGCGGAGTCCCACCTGTTGCGAAACAACGCACTCCTTTTCAAGAAACTCGGCCATGTTGGTCAGTGTGGGACCAACAGCTTTAGGTCATTTTCGGGAGCAGATTGCCCGGATGGAGAGACTGGTACATCAGAGTATCGGCTGCAAAGAGGATCTATTGGGAAGAATCTCAATCAGCCACTGCATCAACCTCTTCCTTGGCGATATGGAAAGGAACGATTCAGTGCTCGCATCGGCCTCATACTTCTCTGGTTGATGCTCTCAATGCACTTTCTGTTTGGTCATCGGGCGATGACCCCACTCTGCTGGATGTGACATGCTCACCTGCTTGGATCGACGAGAGCTACATCACCCCTTCAAACTCGGTTAAGCTGCCTCATCGGCTTTCAAACCAAAAACATCGCAGCTGGTCCAGGTTATATTTTCCACAACAAGGGTACTGGCGGTTGATGATCGGGAGCACGTCGCTTTTTCTGAGACTTGTGGTTGAACGGTTTCGTCTTTGGTGGTGCACCCTCGGCCCGACGACAATATGCAATGCTGGCAGAGTGTTGGCCGATAGGAACAATTCCGTTGGGGCACTATCTCTCTGGCGCCGACTACCAGCTGCTTCATCAAGTGGCATAAGCTATCGGCCGGCTAGCCGTCGGCCACATTGGGGGTCCTTTTGGTGGTTGTAACAGCTCTGGCTTAATGTTTACACCTCAAGGCCAACCCAGAAACTTTCCCCTCAAGCAATCTTCCACTGATTACCCAGAAGATAGAACCCCTCTACGCGTCGGATGCACTCTAGGGTGAGGCTGCATCGGCCTTTCTGCGGGCAAGATTCCCTGCTGGAGTTGATCAATGGTTCAAGGGGTTTTATTATGGTTTAAACCAGGGCATGCTCCTTTGGTTTGCTTACAATGAACGATCATCCTTCGGATGCTTCCACTTTGCTTCCGCCACTCAAAGCACTGTGATGATCATCAAAGCCATATTTCTATCGGCACAGTCTTGTTGCTGCAACCGGCTTTTTCTCTGGGCGAACTCACCATCGTATGAGTCTCTACCACCCATCACGAGCTACTCACTCGACTTGGCAGCTTCGTCGGCCTATTCTTCACCGACAAACTCAGGCTTCGGGCACGGTCAAGCCCCAGAATTGACCGGATGGGGATTGACGGACTCCTCCTTCTAGTGCTGCACCGAGGTGTACACTGCAACTTGCAACACCATACTTTTGTCGTGGTGGTCGGAATGGAAGAAATCTGTTTGCTTGCGCCCATTGTTATTGCTCCGTCGGCGCCGATCATGTTGAAGTCTGATAATGAGGTAACTCTTGAGTCACACATCATCCCTCGTCTTGACGCTTCTTTGCAGCCGCCAGCGTCGAGCTCATAACAGCAACAGTCGGTCGGGCCGGATTCTGTACCAACCTCATGGCGCTCCGAACTTAGGGCGCGACCGCTCATCTCATCGGCTCTTCTCAAGGGCTCGGCCGATGGGACAAAGCGGAAGACGTTGGCATCGCCCTTTCGAAGACGCAGAAGACCGATGCGATGTGCTGCCAGAGCATTCTTTCTCCCAGACACGATCGGCTCTTCACCCCTAGGTATGCGCCACCGCCTTCATTATTTTATACCTCACTTCTTTTTTATTTACCAATCCTTTTTCAAGCTTGAATTCGGCCCAGAATCAACATTCTTCTGGACGATCTTCCAAGCGCCGAGTTCCGATACCTTCTCTAGCTCCCCTCTTTTCAGCAACTGGTCGCGA